>JAZGTJ010000728.1:0-83414 GCA_036877575.1 Botia almorhae | reverse complement strand
GTTGTGACGACGCATGACACGTGACAACATCAATATGGCGGATGTAGTACGTCCGAATTCCATTCATACTACCCACATTCATACTATATAGAACGTACTTTTTTAACGGTCAGGTAGTACGTTCATATTTAAATGTAGTACCTACTTAAGCAGTATGCGATTTCGGACGCAGCACATGTTTCCAAGTTTTTTAGGAGAAAAGAATTATGGGATGGAGTACTTGTGAGTGTCTAAGCAACAATCAAGAGAGAACACCTATTAAAATGAATAGCATTTCACTAAAATAGGGAATTTGCACTATATTCTACGGGGCCGCATGCTGACTCTTAATACTTTTTAAATTGATTTTCATATAGAACTCCCACGGGGGGCAATTCCATTTCCATACGAGCTTGTGTGGCACTCTATTCACTCAATTAATCGCATAATACGATCAATTTCGGCACCGGGAGAAGTCACACACCAGCGTTTTCTCATAAGAACAGCTTAATGTTTTAGCCTTTTTATAGCACACTCCAAGTTCTATTACGTAGTGTAAAATCACAGACAGCGTGGCTGGAAAATGTAAAGAGGAATGGCAGTGTTTTCGATATCTCATCCCTGGAGCCACAGGAGGCCTGAGAGTAATACTGGAATTTTACACATTTGCCCAGACCTGCTGATATACGAAACCATAGATCCCTGTAATTGCCTCTGAGAGTGAACGCAAGGAGACGAGGATCCTATAACGGGAATTAACAGCAGGCAAGTCATAAGAACTTTAGACATACATTGCATTATTGATAGTGAAAGAACATCACAAGAGATTCAAAGCAGTTGTTGTTTTTCCTGTTGGTTCCCCTGACATCATAATATACCATTTTCAGAGTTTTTTTTTTTAAAGCAGGCAATCGTTTCCGGAAAAATGTTTTAGTTATGCTGGTTTACAGTCTCTACACATCCTGACTGCAATTGCTTATGGTCTAAATATATTTACATATATATTTACATCTTCTGTGAATAATGCATGACCATACAATATTCATCCAATCAATGCATTTGGCCACAATGCAATGACAGGATGTCCTGTTCACCTATCAAATGATGTACTGGAGGAGGCGTGGCTTCAGAGAGCTCTGGAGGGAGAGTACTATCATGTGCTATCAAAGCTAGCTTGCTATTGCTAACCTTTCTGAAAACTGGCTACCTTTGGCCAACCTTTAACTACACAGACACAATTATACACTAAGCACATACTGGGAGTTATTAGTGTGTTAAAACAGACTAGACGACACCCTTGATAGTGCTGTTAAAATTCTGAAGCAGTGAACACTTAAGTGGTAAAAAGGTAACATCACTTGTTAACATCTCAAATGTGCCAAAGTTCAGCACGGTTAGATCATTTGAGGGCTCCTCTCCATTATCCTCTCTTTACACACTCGCGCCCACACACACACACATTTTCATTCCTCTCATGTACCGCCACATCACACAGCCTCATCCTCAGAGAGCATGTTACTGCGTTCTAATCAAGCACTACACACACACGGCACACAATTCCGGGCCCATAAATCTATTAATGCTCCACTGTTGGGATTGAGATCTGGAGGAATCCCATTATTACAGCACTTAACATCTCAAAGGACTTTGCCCACCGAGACCAGCGCTGTGCACGATTTATCACCAGGAGCTTCGGTGAAAGTAGACTCGCGCACAAACACACTATGATCCAACCTACTCCAACAAAAAATGGGGAGAGCCAAGAGCGATGGTGCTAATGGATATCAGCACAGCAAATGGCTCTCCCTCTCTAAAGACAATCCCATAACATGAAAAAGCAAGAGCTCAGTTCTCCAGCCCTTCATGAGACTACCAGAGCTCACTGCTCTTCCCAAGCAGCAGGTGGATCTCCAACCCCAGCTCCAATTCCTGGGAGAACGTGAAGGTAAATTACAGCTTAACTGACATCACACGCTCACTCTAACAAGCGTTCATCATCGAGGGACTTCAGAGATGATAAACTGATGAACAAGCCACAGTTCACTGCAGCTGTCAGTCACAGACTCTTCATAGCAACAGGAGAAGCACTAATTAGCAGAGCTGGATGTGGTTATGCGAGGAAGAGTGGCCCGAGGCTGACATCATAACATGACTGCTTGTGAACCAGTTGACATGTATTAAATGCAGTTGACGTACGGATTCTTAATGAAGCCTATCACGGTGAAACGACTGCGGGCGATGCTGCCCCAAAACCAATGTGTATTACTTTAAAACGCAGTGTGGATCGGCGCAGGTATTCCTTTTGCACTTACAACCACAATTTCTGGCGAAATATCACAATATCAATATGATTGTTCAACTTGCTACCATAAAATAATATTACATTAAACTAGCACATCCCACATGTCATTTCCCATCAATAACTACATTCAGATATAGTCTCTTGCTTATACAGGGCTATATACATGTACCTATAGGTACGTATACAGACAGATAACACAATTAAATGTACAGATGTATACGTCAAAAACAACATTTTACTTTGCTTTCTTGTATGACGCTAATGATGGCTACCACCGAGCTCGTCCTGCAATTGCACAGCTGTCTTGTCGAGAGCAACGTGAAATACATTGTAATCAGTGAACTGGCGATTGGTTTTAAAGTAACTGTGACTTAGACCCGTGGAAAGTTCTTCAATTTAATGATTTCCAACCGAACCAATTCCGTTGCTTTTCTAAAAATATACCGACATTTCTTACGCATGGTGGTCGCACCATCTGCATGGGTTAATACGTAGCGCTCTACCCCCACCTGCCGTCGTGTGGGAAGCAGCGGCTGCTGCATGCGCAGACGCATACACCGCCCTGTGCGAACTTTCGCAGTTGATGATCAAGTTCAAGTCAGTGAAGCGGTGTTTTCAGCGACATGCAACCACTGACGTGCGTCTGTGTTTATCACCTGCTGGCGGACTGGTGCTAATTTATCCCGTAAGATCTGCTTTTATATCTGGCGTGTCAAGCACATTTCCTTGCTCCGTGTAAATGAATGCAAATATTAGACAACCGCGGGTTTGTAATTCTCTCCATCATTTAAACGCGCTGCAAATAAACAATAACAAAACTACAATTTGCATTTAATGCACGTATTCCTCCGGCGAAAGAATGTTGTCGTACGCAAGTGAAATGCACCGCCGACACTGTCATTTAGATGTATCTTTAATTTGGAAAAGTTATTTGTTTGACTGAGCGCCAAAACAATCCATTTATAAATCTAATGAAAGCTCGACTCCTCCAGCACACCTCACAGCCGTATGCGAGACTTCGCTGCAAATGCTCAAGCCCCACGTAAGTCCACGATAACAAGTACAAACACCGAGGCTTTGCGCTCCTAATAAAATGTAAGCTTAATCTATCAAAAGAAATGTTTTCTTCAAAGGGACGTGCCCAAACTGCAAAGCACCACGCAACAAATCCGCCCCACTCCCACGTCCCCCACATTCAGAAAGACCCCTTTAATTCAAGCCAAGTCTATTCTTCACACTTCTCATGTGCACGTTCGGAATCGTTCGTACGTACCTTGACTTCCTCCGATGAGCAATCCGAGGAAACAGATGACGGTCCGAATCATTTTCAGAAGGTCCTGGTGGACAGCGGCCAGTGCTCAAAGTGAGTTGAACGGACGCTGGTTAGGAGAAAAAGCGGCACTCGTTCTCGGTCCTTCCTCTCCGTGCTTGTCAGTTGCTGGCGCGCACACGCTCGCTCGCTCGCTCGCTGCTTACTCGCTCACTGTCTGCCACAATCGGAATCTGTTGAGGAGCACAAAGCAGCTGCCTCAATGCAGCACTCTCTGAAATGCGCCCAACCAGACCAACCTACCAGCAGCAGTGCATCGCGGCAGGTACAAACCAATACCCATCATTGGTTCAGTCATCGGTATTGATGGTTGAGCAGTACCAAATATACAATGGGGTCCAAAAATCAGAAACGCATTTCAAATTTTTTTTTTTTTTTCAGTTTGAACCTGGAATCGAATAAACCTCTGAATGTTTTTCAAATCTTTCAGCGAAAGGAAAGTTATGACAAAAAAAATGAAAACGAGAGATTAGACCCTGACAAGTGCAAGCACATCTGAAATGTAAAGGTCAATAAATGCTCCTTCGAACATTCTCGTGCTGGAATAACAAGGGCTGTCCACACACCTGTGGCTTTCATGCCACAGTGCAGTCTGTCAGGTAAAAGGGGATGCATAATAATTACCAAGAGATTAAGATTTTCAGATGTTATGCTGACTGTGATTCGCAAAGAGAAACATTTTTACTACTGATCTCAGACTCCGGACCGTACTGTGCTCTGCTTCATCATTTGACTCAAAGGTGTAAAATAACAGTAGCACGAGTTGATGGACATTTTGTTGCTCCTGGAACAACATTCCTGTCAACCAATCGATGCTCTCTGATTTGCATGTGTTATAGGCTGTTCCTATCATTGGTTCATGGGAATTGAATCACATAAGTGAAGCTGATTGGCACATTGTACTGGCACGGCAATTATAATCTTGATATAACATTTTTAGCCACGTGTGCGGTGAAAAAAACTTTCGCATGACAGGAGCGATTAGTAAACCTCATGTATTATTTACTTTCCGTCTCCGAGAGTTTTGGTCACCCAACAGTTTCCCATGCCCTTTGGGTTGTTTATCTTCAATTCATTGTAGCAGAGGGTCCAATACCAGACAGGAATGTAAGGTAACTTAAAACCCTCCAAAGAGTTCCATCCAGTTGGTCCATTACTTCAGACCACATTCATAAACCTGTTCCCTGAAGGTCCACTTTGTGTGGGGGAAAAGACACAATTCTTCTTTTATGAGAAATTAGGGTAGAAGTTGAGCGACTACAAGCACTGCTTTAGTTCTCCCTGTGGACAGGGCTGACTTAATCATAAATCTGTGTGGGTCAGAATATGATACTGGAATCACTGGCTACTCAGTAACTAGTAACTCCGTAGCTGCAGTAAAAGCCCAAGCCCAAATTATAGTTGCAAAAGTGCTACAATTAGACAACAAATACTAAGTATAAATAGCATGAAGTACAAGCATCCATTACATCCCTTATTTTCAGCGTTATTTTCAGTTTTACAATGGCGTTCATCAAACGACGTTTTTATACAAACACTGTAAAACTATTGTATCATAACAGCTAGCCCATACACCCTATGCTCTATATTCCAGGTCTAAATCTAATTATGACAGTGTCCAATGGGTTTTCACTTAAGTCCTCCTAAAATATAGCAATTAACTCATGTGAACACTCACGAAACATAATGATCGTTGGATTTTTTCGAATTGCTGAGAACAGTGGCTGCAGTAAGCTATCCGAGATGATTTCACTGTGAACTTACTAGTCACTGAAATTTTGATTTCATTCTTGCCTCTAGTAAGTGGCAGACCCTGTCACAGGTGTCATAGAGCACGCAGCTCTGCCTCGCAAACAGCTGTCACAGATGCGCTCTATTTCTCTCATCTGAAAGCTCTCTCTTTCAGGAAAATCACAAAAATAAACTACAGCCACATATGCCACTGTTACTTAAATGCATCTGCTGACAAACTACTGATGCGATTTTAATACTGTTTATTTTAAAGGCTGGGTAAGTGATGTTAGTTATGCTGGTTGAAAGTCTCTTCACATCCTGATTCGACCCAAATGCAATGACAGGGATGTCCTACTTGCCTGTCAAACTACTGTATGCATTTGCATACCTCTGCACACTATAAGAGGCGTGGTTTTTGAGATTGCTCTGAATGGAGGGCGGGATCTTTCGTGTTCAAAGCTAGATTATTATTGTTAGCGTCTCTGAAATGGCTCACCCTACCAGATAAGTTGTCAGATGAGCAAGGTTTGAACACACAACCTCTCCTGAGTCACATTAGCTCAAATTAAGGTCTGAGGCCCCAAAACTAAAAGCCTATAATCCCCCTGGTTATCAACAGACCAACATATTTAAGCCATTTCGGCTAATAATCTTTCTCTCAACAATAGTTCCTAAATCTTATTTGCTGCTGCATTTTTGCCTCGCAATAAGTCACATGGCACGCAAGAACCAATCAGATTAAACTGGTAAATTTACACAATACACCAGGTGGTAAAAAAAAATGATGTGTGATTTTCAAATACTGTCATTTCCGTTTGACATAAGGCATAGTCCCTGCAGAGGGAGCGAGATCTTGGAACAGAGGCTTAGTGTATGTTTAGGTAAAGCATGGCTGTGGCTGTGTTTACCAGGAGCTTAGCGTTGTTTGTTTACCTAAGGAGATGTTGCAGGCACTGACATGGAAAGAGGCTGTTGCATTAGCATTGTGGAGAGCAGAAGCTAGAAACGGGCCAATTCATACAAATATGGAGAGAACAGCACCAATCTGACGGTGTAAATTCTGTCCAATATCAATTTTGCAGGTGAATTAAAATGGATTTTTAAGCTCATCTATAATGTACGACAAGTACAGACTTACGAAGTTAAGATGTTAGCACAAGCTCTCAGATGTAACAAGTCCCAACAGGTGGAACACATAAGAAAGAATTTTTGGTACGGAATTTACGGAATCTAGAATTTAAGGATTCAGAAAAGAAAAGTCAGATGAATGCAAACATTTAAACAGCACCGAGATAAAGGTTTATTCTTACTGTTTCCATGCTGCAAGGTTTGCAGCCTGCACTGATATGTCTGTTCTCGGCTTTGACTTTATAATAACGTTTGAAATATCGTCATGGCTACTACAGTCTTTGTAGTATGTAGTACAAGTTTAATGTGTCTCAAACAAACCTCTGTTCCACTTCTTATTATTTGGTTTTACAGAAATGTTCTGATCTATTTAAAACCTAATAGTGAGAAAAGCCTTTTTGAAAAGCAACAATTTTAAGAACCGTTTAAAATTTCCCACCATCACACAGATTATTTATGCATGCGTTCTTCATTCCTGAGATCAACACACGGTGATTTGCTTCTCTTAGATACATGCAATTTGAACTCTAAATTTTGTCACATCATTGCTAAGACATCCTGCCAAATAGCAGTATACACCATAGCAATGAATGGAATTAATTTTTAGTTAAAAATATTTTGCAGTACTAGTTTCATTTTCACGAAGACTGATTAAAATGGACCGCGCCAGCTGCGGATTAGGGCGCAGTAGACTTAACAGTTGTTTTGCGAATAAGGTTATTATGCTTACAAAAGCACCACGATGAACAGGAAAGCCTCTCAATTTCAAGCTCTTCTGCCCCTGACAGACAAAACACTTTGTAACTCTCTAGATAACATCATTAATGATTATAAGTGAAATGAATACTTTGTCACAGTCAAACGCTCGGCATACAAGTCACATAAAAGACGCTTTAAACAGGACGCTGACACACAGACAGAGCAGATATGAGATTAATGACTCATACACAGAAAGAGAGAGAGAGCGAATGAGAGGCTGATGATTAAGGTTTCCTGCATATCACAGTGCAGTTCAGCAGTTCAGCACTTCCTCTCTACCTGTGTGTGCCTGGAGCATACAGCTGTGAAACAGAACATAAGCTAAAGAACCCTCTCTCACGCTGGACCAGACATGACCCAAAACTCAGAGGTGGAACGAAGTCAGAACCAAATATCCTTAAAGATCCACCTGCCGATGCTGTCACTTATTTTGATCACTTTTGAAAAGGGACTGCAAGTCAGACTGAAAGTTCAAAACGTTGCGAACTCTTCATGACATGAAACTCAGTGTCTTACTTTGTCAGAAAATGAATCAATTAAAACAGTGGTTCTTAAAGCTGCCATCCGTAACGTTTGCCTCTCTACTGCCATCTCTGTTTGAGACATAAAATTGCAGGTTATTTTACATACTTTTCATTATGTATGTTGAAGTCAAACGAAGCCAAACCAGAAAACATGATCCGACAGCTTAAATTACAAATCATTATTATAAACTCACCGTTGTGAATTGTGCCAAGGTAAAGAGACTATTTTGACTAACATTGATTTCAGTAACTGATTTTAGAAGTTACAGATTGTAGTTTTAACTAAAGGGTCACGTCACCAAATACGCATCACATGTTTATCATCATAGGGTCACAAACAGCAACGATAAAAAAAGAATGCTCAATGCAAAAAAATGCAAGTAAACATAAACACCATGCACAGCAAAAATAGAACAGGGAAAATAAACAGGGAAATAAACACTTTTGATATCGTTTGTTGTCCTGAGTCCAATCAAACGCTACAGTATTTTTACAAAAACTTGTTTGTCACTTAGGTTCCTAACATGGATAGGTTGCTATACATCCAATCATCTTTTAAAACCACAAACAGATACACACACTCAAAATATGAGTCGGACTACCGTACATTATAAAAAGGTTCACAGCAAGAATCAACATAGTTTGTTCCAACCACAATTTGTTTTGCGCTATCGGCTGCAAAAACATGAAACCATCAAAATTCAAGAGACAGTCAAAACCAAAATCAATATTTGATGTCCAATGTAAAATCCAATTTGTGAAGCAAAACCAGTTGAGAACCACTGAATCAAACAATAAAAAATAAATCGGAGACATACAATATCGAATAGCAGACACATTACAATTGTAACAAAAGCGTCACATTAATGCAAATGTGAAATGTATTTTTTCTTATTTGATTTGTAATTCAAGTCATCTTTCCTTTAAAATGCCATTTGTTTGGATATTGCTTCATCTATTGCAATGACATCATACAATTTTAAATTGTGACATTTTAGGTTTCCAAATATGTTTTGGCATCACTATAGCAACATGGACTTCAAAGGACTGCCATCAGAAGCATTACATCTGGGTTTGCCTATTTCAAAGCGATAACACAATTTTTTAATGATATGTCTGTACAGTAGCAATACGGTGCATGCTCCTTGGCGAGTCAGGCTACTTCATGATTTCTCCTGCAGGATTTGCGTGCTCTTAATGCGCGCTGCATAATTTCACACCACATTGCTTCAGTCAGACGCCAAGCTCATTCTCGGCACGTCAGACGTCAGCGGCCTCGTGTCCTAACGGCCGCAGCTCAGACACACAGCCAGAGAGCTGAGACTGAAAAGGAGACACATTCATCAATAAGCCATTAGCAAGCCTGCACTGAGCATCTGCAGCGCAAAGCCCCGTCTTCTAGCCTCATTCACTGTCTAACCATCGATCCGAGCATGTGTTAGCTGAACAGAAACACGGACGTAACATCAGCGACACCGTCACTGAGCAGCAGAGCTGGTGATTGGCCTGAGAGGTGAACCGAAGAATATAGGGGTGATCCCAGCTAGCAGGGAATGCTCTCAGAACATTGGCTAATGTTCTCTAAAAGTTCTCTCAAAGTTATCAAAGCCATTCTCACAGCAATGTTAGTACAATGTTTTTTAACGTTATATATCATATATGAACATATTACAAAATGAATATGTTCATATATGAATGAAAATCATATTCAGAATGAAAAGTTGGAACGTTCTTATAACCAAACAGTAACGTTTTTATGTTCCTAGAACTTTCAAAATAACCTTTTTAATGTTTTTGTTACTTAATGGAAACATTAGATAAATGTTCTTACTACCTAAAATTTAGCTAGATAATTCTTCACCTTCAAATGACACCAGAGCAAACATTTTTAAACATCTTTGGATTTAGCATTATCATTGTAAACATGAGAAGTGTGTTAAATATTTTAGCTAGAGACAATAGCACGTCACCTAGCTGTCATGTGGAACATGAGGACAGCTTAAAGAAGACCATCTTGTGACAGACAGACAGACATAAATGTGTTCACACACCACACACAAATGGGCGAACCAGCCAGAACGCATATAATCCTTTTAAGAATTCCTTTTGACACTTTTGATATTTTATTCCGTGGAAAGCTGACGTTTCACGCTTAAAAGTATAATTTGAAAGTTAAATTTTACCACATATAATCAGACCTCTAATTAACTATGAAGGGCAAATAGAAAGATGTTGGCAGTCTAACACACCAATTATGATGACATTTTTCCCTCACTAAGATTGTCTTTAATTATCAGCCTCTTTCCTTTACCTTTCAGAAATGAAACCACAGCAGCACGAGGTATGATTCACATTTTTTACATTTTCTATTGAATGTTTCTGCGCTTTCTTATGATTCTTGTCACTCACCAGTCCTTCTTCACTCATAGGGCGCTTGGGAGTTTTCGCAGCCAGAATACAAAGCTCTTAAAATCTGTCCATCTCTGTAGTGCATTTATTTTCACACCTCAGTTCAGTTTACAATATCAGATGAATTCATTAACATCCCTTAGATACTAATAAATCCATCTTTGGATTGCGCACGGGTTGTTTGTTACACACAGTAAAACATTATGAGCTAGACACTTGGTGGTAGTATTTGTAGATGTTGCTCCTAAAAGTGTCTAAACAATATGCTCCACTTGTATTACGCTTATTATACTTTATACTGAATATTGATTACTTCTGCGGTAATTTTGAATACGTGCATTTGTGAAAGAGATTTGAGGACTCCAGCAGAGGACTTTTATTTAAAATTACATTTCAGTCATTTCCTCACACAAAGCCCACGGCTGCCGACGACTTGGAATACAAGTGCCAGACCACTTTTCTGATCAGCGATTTAAAAACACTCAAACAACATTTGTATGAAAAACTGTATGAAAGTGCATGTCCTTCCAGACTCTGAAAACTTAACGGACTAAAAGCAACAAGAATACGTTTATAATCTGAAGATAATGACACTCATATTACAAAACTCAAAGATTTCTAAGAACATGTCGCGTGTGTCTGTCTTACACTTCACATACTCAATAAACCCACATGCACTAAGTTCCTATTCATTCTGTTGTTTTATGTTTGGTATTCTACAAACTTATTCAGATGTAAAAATCTTCTGCCCAGACCTAATCATAAAATAACAACCTGATAGCAGGTTCACGTAAACGACATAGTGTTAAATACTATAGAAAACTTGCACACTTTCCAATATCATCCCCCTCACACAGAAAACATGCGACTTCAGCAGACTGGATTCTAGACATTATATACATTATATGTAAATAGACACATACATTATTACAAATTATATTACAAACACATCATTTACTACTTAGGGTAACATTTTCCCTTATAAATATGAGGTATTTTTATACAATTACCTGAGTGGGCTTTAATGAACAGACGACCGTATATTGTCCCGCGTAAATTCGCGGTTTCATGTTTAATCTATAACCGGAAGATTGCCGCTGTCCATATATGGTAATGGAGGGATAAGCGTTATTTTCGAGCGCGCGGATGAAACTTTTGGATTGACGAAAAAGAGAAATTTCAACAGAACACAGAATCCATCGATATTTTTTCAAAAATATTATTAAAAGCCCTAAAGGACATTGTTAGTAATGAAGGCATCTGTTGAGTACTGAAACGGAGTTTATATTATTGGATACGTTCGTGGATACGTTTACGTCAACAAACAGGTACGGTGCTTGTTTTGATTTTGCATATTTGATGTATGGACAGACTTTTTAACTCGTGAATAACTTGGACATGTGAAGTATAATTGGCGCTGTAATAGCTGACTAACTAAAATAAGGTGCTATTCTCTGTTCTGCTATTCCAGTTGCTGTTGCAATACACATGCTTCTAATTTAAAGTGAGCTTGTTTGTTGTAATCAAACATGTGTATGTATTTCTGTGTATGAATGTATTTCTCTGCACATTGTATATAGTTTACGGTGTTGTTACCTAAGTTCGAGTCACTAAGTCAATGTGAGGAATCGACTCCGCTGCCTGTGATTGGTGCATACATAGGGAGCCCCCATAACGTACTAGCAAGAAACACAGAGTGGACAGATAGCCGCTATCAGCAATGGTTGTATCCTCATTGTGTGTTATGGGATTGAATGAGTGCACTTAAGTTTCGAACAGCACTTAAAATGGCTTGCAAAATAGTGCACTATTAGGGGTATCTGTAGGGGCTATTTAGGACACAGCCGATCAGATTTTGAAAGTCACTAGAATCACAGGACACTGTCTGAATGTGCTAAACGTGTATTTGCAGTTTATTTTAGCACACAAATCTACCGCCTTGACGATTTAGTCACGTTTTTAGCACACACATACAGATTTCATCCTCTCAAAGGTTGATCTTGGATCCATGTGAAGTCCATATCTTTTTTTTTTGAGGCTAGAGTTGCAAGGAATGATCTTTGTTTTGATGTTGAAGTTGAGCGGCAGAGTGACATTTATAAAAAAAAAACTGAAAGAGTGTGAGAGAAAAATACTGGTGTAAGATGATCCAATACTGGTAGGTAAACAGCTATAGTCCTTTTAAGATGCGCTTAAAACAGATTTTGAGCAAAGTCAGCACAAGGAGATATTATGTTCTCACAAAAGCTTATTAAGATGGATGAGTGACCAGCAATTTTACACCCACTGAATTAGATTTCAGATTCAGGCTCATCTTTTTCAATGAACCATGTATAATAGAGGTATTGTCAGATCAGGTTAGATTTGCTGAGATAGTATTCCCTCCCACTGCACAAAAAGCTCCAGCTTTTACAGGAAGGCGATTCTGTAATGATCCGCCATTTTACTGTACCCTATAATGGAATATGCTGTAGGCTATGATGTTAGCAGAGCATCTCAGAACGAGCTTAATTAGTGATTATACTCTTTACTGTTCATTCGAGGGAACAAAGCTTCACATACACAGGTTCCTTTATATCATCTGAAAGAAAAAGACTGGCTTTATTTTTTTAAATACTGAAATGCAATGCAGCACTTGTTTCCGAAATGCCACAGAAATAACATGCATGTGTTTAAATGCCAGATGAATTCAGCATTGTCTCTAAAATAACACAGAAAAGTGAAGTACACCCTGGCATAACACAGAACAACCAGTTTATCTCTCTTAAGGTCACGTTTAGCACACGCACAGCAACGGCCCATTTTGCGGTAAGAAGATGGTTTTTTGGTTGTCATAGAGCTGTCAAAGGCACCTGTCGTTTTTTAGATGACATGACCAAAAACCATCGAAGCTGTATTTATAATGCATATATTTAGGACGGTATAATTCTGAAAAATCAGACTAATTACACGTACTCTACCGCATTTTGCACATATATTATCCGCTAACATTTGTTCCAACATCTTGTAATTATAAAATAGAGAGCTTATATCATGGAGCAAGAGATTCTGTATAGTTTTCGATGTAAATATGGTTTATGGAAGAGTATACTAGAACCTGCATGAAAATATGCAACACAGATGGAAATCCGTGCAGTGAGAAGGTCCCTCATGTTGCATGATGTTGACAGACAGTTCTGTTCACAAAGCACAGGTTTATCAAAAATGCAGCTGGGCGTCCTAAACAATTGAACGTCATTTGTTAATAATCAACCTGTGTGTGAACAGAACTGTATTTAGCATTCTATTTACTCTGTTCTGACTTATAGTTTTATAACTGAGCTGTCTTAATGGTTTACCTATAGTGACTCAGCGTACTGAGTAAGAACTGGTATCTCCATGCATTGTCTTCTTTTGGTTAGTGACAGGTTTACTGTAAAACGAAGTGGTACTGCATGCTTCAAAAACACAAGCAGTTATGACTGCACCACACTGTAACAAAGAGACCCTAACAAGTGGAAAACTTCACAATGAAACGTTTTCAAAGGAAAAAGTGGACGCAGAGAACTTTTTCCTAATCTACAATAGCTTTTACTTCATAAAAAATTGTCTGTAAATTCGGACTTTTCTGGATTTTGTTTTGCTTTTTCAGCGAAGTTAGAACCTCCGGCAGGTGCTGTTTTTAAGATAACAAGAAGAAGATCTATTAAATAAGCATACGGTCCATTTATTCTGAAAATGATTTTGTTCTTCTTCTATGTCTACGTAATGATACATTTTGGTAATAGTTCACACGAGTGGTTATTCAGTGGTCCACTGTTACTTTCTACCATTCCTGGTTAACAGGATCCTGCCCTACTCAACCGCCGTGACTATGGGCCATTGCGTCATTTGATCCCTGTGATGTGTAATTACCACAGAACCAGATGTTGCCATCTTAAATACACGGCATTTATGTGCTTAAGAAGGATTTAATAAATTACGGGCGACAGCGAGATGCTTCTAGAGACCCAGACTAATTTCTTTACATAGAGAGATGAAGCTAAAAATGTCTCCCTCTGTCCATCTGTTGGTGAGGGTCACGGCCTTGCGCTCTTTGCCATCGCTAATGCTCTTAATTTCCACCCAGCGATGTCTTTCACTACATTCACAGAAAGTTTAAAGGGCCAGAGGTCCTACAAGCCCACAGCAGGAAGCAAAATCAGCCTGAAACCTCATCAATTAGAGATGCGTCCGAATGGAAAACCAGCCAAGGGAGATGTGCAGAGAGGGCAGACAGCTTCACTGTAATCTTTTCTTGCTAAGAATGTCAGTCATGTTGAAGGAAATTCAAACAGTGTGCCAGTGTTGTAACCTTTGGTCTAATGTGTTTTATAGCATTTTGACAGCAGAAATGCATCATATTTTGCATACTATTCATGGATGAAATTCAACGCTCTGTCAAGAAACTTTATTGAGATTTATAAATTGGCCTGCAGTGGAGGGAGACTGTTTTAAAGGAACAGTACACTCAAAAATGAAAGTTGTGTTATCTTTAACATCCTCATGCCTTTCCATGACTGTGTTGCATGATGGATAAAATGACTTTTGGACAACCCCTGGTCCCCATCTACTTCACTTGTATAGAAACGATATGAAGGTGATTAAATTACTACAGAATTTGTCATTTGTGAACTACCTATTTAACCAGCTTTAGCACAAAATTGTATTTGCTAGACCACCAGACTAGAGTACCAACGTTACAGTCGGAAAAAAGTATGTATTAATACACTGGCTTTCAAAGTTGTATAAAGGGAACAAAGGACAATCTGTAATAGAGGTCAGATTGTCTGGTTTGTGGCCAGTTTGTAGTAAAGATTCCAGTAACATGCCACGGGCAGCGCTGCAGGCCCGGCACCTTTTCTGTGTTCCTCTGAAGCCCTACTGAGTTCAACCTTTCACAGGTCACTGACTGCCGCTGTTAATTGTTTATTATCCTTGATGTTGTGAAATACTGGCACAACACTGATTGATGACTGTCTCTTCTCCAAACTCAAATAAAGATGCAGAAAATGGAGGAATGGCAAATTGCTGAGGGTTCCTAATGACTACCATCACTATTTAAAGCTGCGACCCACAACTGTTGCCCCCGACGACATCTGCATTTAAAACAAAAGTGCAAGTTACCTGCGGAGTTACTTTCTTAACAAAAATAACATTAAAATTTAACATTATTATCAACTTTATTTAAACTATTATAAAAGGTAAGAGACCATTTTTAACACTGATCTGTTATGTATTTGCTCAATAACTGATTTTCGATCCTTTTTAACCAGAAACAGGTTACGGATTAAAGCTTAAAGTTCAAATTGTTCTGTTCTTCGTGTGTGTGCTGCTTCGATGGTTGTACTGAAAACTGGAAAAGTAACAGTGTTCGGCTTTGATTGAGTGGGTTTGATGTATTTTCGGTAAACTTTTGTAAAAGGTCTGTAAATGTCAGAATACCAAAGCAAAAGCCAGTGTGACCAATTTTGAATGTTAAACTATTCTATAAACACATCAGCACCGAAAGCCAACAGCGTCATTTTTTCCGTTTATTGCCTGTAGGAGTCCCCACTTAAAAGTCTCAAAGCGTCAGACTCATTTCTGTATTTAATCCCTTTCTGGGTCCTTTGAGTTTGACTCCGCTCTTTGTTCTGCATCGATAATAAATGGATGCTGATTGAATACAGCAAATTAAAAGTTTAGATGTCACCCTCTGAAAGGAATCGCCATTTTAATCTGGGTGACCTTCATTTCTGTGCCTTCTGTTCTTGTGCTCTGGCAAGGATGACCTTTCACTCTCCTGGCTGTATTCACACATGGTAGATATCTTATCTCCTGCATACAGACCAATAGTGTGGGGCTCTTCTAGCACCCTTAGTTAATAAAGATAGAAATTTTGCATATGTAAAAATGAAATAAAGGGAAATAGAGTGAGCGTGGCAGATAAATAATGGAAATGCGTTGGCATCCCTGTGCCACCCCGCTGACATAAATACCCTTTTCTCTGACAGAGATTTGGACTGAATGTATGTGTGTAGCCATTGTAATGGAAACCGATGTGTTGCTGTCTGAAATCGCTCACGTTAAAATGGCTTTTAAGGGTGCCAAAGAAGAGGAGAATTCGATTAATGTAAACTTCGGGCCGCTTGCTTCAGATTAAAGATTCTCTACAAAGATTCCATCTATCTTTAGAGCGGTCATTCTTGAGAATCCAGTGCACTGTGTGTCTGTGTGTGTGGGTGTGTGTGTATTTATTCCCCCTACTATTGTGCACGTACACTTCCAGACATTGATTTATGACAGTCATCAATCTCCTCCCGACACACTTTCATGTTTTGACATGACAGAAATAAGGTGATATTATTAATGCTATATGCCGGCCACAGAGGGCAAAGTGGAGTCAGTGTGTAGAATCACGATTTCCCAATCGCTTCACAGTCCTTCTGCCCAAGCACAAGCACCAGTTACCCCAGGGTAAGATACCAATCTTTCTCTTCCTACACTCAGCAGCCCTAATTCAAGCCAATAGAGGAAAACTTTAACTTTTTCCCAGTCCAGTGGGAAATACTCCTGGCTATGACAGCAGGACCTGCTCTCAGCATTTTGAAGGATGTCTTTTCCACCCCTAGAATTGTTTTAGCAGGATAAAACCCTAAAACATTGTTTTGTTATGATTTTTTAAAGCTGCAATCCATAACTTTTCCTCTCTGTCTGTTGCCATGTCTGTTTGAAACATTTCAGGTTACTTCATTTACTTACATGGAAGTCAAATGAAGCCAAACTGACATTTCCCGAGACTCAGACTTGACAGCTCGATTTATAAGTCATTATTATAAACATGCTGTTGTGAATCAGTAGTAAGGTAAGGAGACTATTTTGAACACTGATCTGTTATGTACCTGCTCAATAACTTGTTTTTGTTTATTTTTAAACAAAAAATAGTGATCGCAAGATAGCTTTAAATATACAACAAGACCAACGGCATATGAAGAGGAGGGGTAAGGGTTTAAAAAACAATTAAAAACAGTTATTTACTTCCCTTTGGCCACACGCTTTAGACACTCCAGAAAATAGTTGTTTTCAAAATCTGTGCCAGTGTTTTTTACAAATATACGTAGGTTGTGTTTATTTACAAAGCTGCATTTGACTTAATATTCCTTCCTTGCCTCTCCTTAGGAGATGTGCTTAGCTAAGTTCCTCAGATTGCTTTACAGCACCTCCTGAGATATATACTCATACTCATTAATGTCCTGGCTCCACTAAAAACAACAGTGTTCCTGTCAGAAGAGCTCATCCATGCCGGCCTCTAACAGAGCTCTGCTCTCTGATTTATGTCAACCAGAAACACTCCTTATGCAAATGGATTATTGAGGAAGTGGTAAGGCAGATCAATAAAACACTCCACATGGTCATGGCTTAACAAAGTGCTGGTGCTTCTCGGCCACTTCCGGAAAGAGGATGATTTAATGTGGCTTAGGGTCAAACTTCATTTACTTTTCTGCAGAGTAAAATGTTAGGACCATAAAATGGCTGAACTGCAGATCGTCATTTCACCACACTTTCATTTATTACAGCGCTCGCAGGGCAGTAATGCATTGAAATTTCACAAACACTCTATTTTTAGTGGTGCTTGCTAAGACGAGTGTCACTGTTTCTGTTGGCCATAGGGATTTGAAGAAACCGCATAACCCCAGTATTAAATTTCTGCATGTACCTCGACTTCAGTGCTCGTGCTATAGATGTTAATGATACAAAATCATGTGGCATTTGATACAGAGAGGTGGGGTGTTACTTTTCGAACTGTTCTGACTTGGCAGGTGATGAAACAGGGGGACTTGCAGTTATGGAGAGACCGGAACCATATCTAGGGAACAGGAAAATAACACAGACTTGGTTGGGTTGTTTTTACTTGGGCCAGTAAGAAATCACTAATCTAGCATCCAAAACAACTTAGCATCATGGTGGCAAGTTTGGCACGGGCAACTCTGGCACCACTTACATATTTTTTTAAGAATGTTTCCCTAATGTTTCCATTAGATAAGAAAACTTTAAAATTATTTTAGTTGTAAGATTGTTCAAAATGTCCAGTTTTGTAGACGTATTAACGTTACTGCTTGGTTATAGGAACATTGTTTTTTAAGTCTATTAACATTTTTAAAACGTTCCACTTACTACTTAAGAAAAACTATTTTGATATATACGATATATAATGTTAAAAATCACTCTAGCAACATTATTGCAAGATTTATTGATAACTTTTAGAAAACATTAGCCTTTAGAGAGCATGTTTTCTGAGAATGTTTCCCGTTAATTGGGACTTGACTCTGGGTGCTGTTTTTGTTTTGTTGTTGTCAGCTTCAGCTTCAACTTGTCAGAGTTTTTAGGAAATTCACTCTCTGCATATATTTGCAGAGATCGTATTTTAAAAATATTATTAAAGAATCTTGAGTGGTAAATCGTTTAAAAGAACGTGACGAGTGCAGCGACGAGGTCGGTAAAACTCACAGTGAATACTGAGGTTTCCTGGAACACCCAAACACACGCTGGCTGCCTGAGACACGCTTTCTCACACTGGCTTTGACTAGCAGATGTGCGGAGGGAAACATCACTCCTTTTCTTTCAATTACCCGCAACATTTCGCAATTACAGCCCTTCATTGACTTCTTGCAATTATGCCCTCGTCTGTGAATCCACCATCTCGATGATGGCTCTTCACCACATCTTACCTCTGCCTAATGTCTCTTCACTTATCAGCCAGAAGTGCTTAAGGTGAGAAAAAGAAAAGCAAATGTCTCCTCATGCTTCCCCAAAGTGCCTCATAAAATAATATCTCTGAATAAGTGAAGAAAATACGACTTGGTAAGAACAGCACGTATAGACTGACAGTAAGTACTATTAGTAAAAAGGAATATTATAAACGTCAGAATCACTCACATTCAAGTCTATTTACAGAAGAGGAGGGAAAAAAGACAGCAGAAATGAAGGATATGCCAGTTTAGAAGAAGGGATGGTTGTTTCTGGTTTTAAGGCAATCCGTTTGGATTTATGATTGGCAGTGTGTTAAAGTATTTATATAATTTTAAGCCTTTTATCTTTTATTTAGTCTGGCCATACACATCCAAGTAATATGTACATAACAGAAAAATTATTTTAAAGGCATATACCATCAAAGGACCTGTTAAGTATTCTCAGGGCTCTTTATTGATGGACAGGCCAGATGCATTGTGGGTAGTCAGTGTTTGTAGGCCACAAATGCTCAAAGAGATCGATCATCCCTTTCAGAGGCAGCCGCCACTACGCTGGAGACGTTCTCTTAGCATGCAGCTCTCGCCGCGGCTGAAACAATGCTAATGGCACTAACAGCACGCTTCCATTGTAACGCTCTGAATGCGTCAGACATTTTTTACTCCCTCTCCTCAGATCTGCACTTCTGTCTAACTGTCACACGTCTAACTCATTAAGACGAGGGATTGGGGATTTGCGGCGAGGAAACTGCAGGAGATGAGCGGGCCAATTAATGGAAACAAATTGTGTTCTAAACAAAGCTGCCTTTAGTCTTATTGTTTTTGAGGTCTCCGTTGAGGATTAGAGGAGATTCTGTGAGCTTGCTAGCGTGTATCTGTGACTAGTCTGAAGTGGCCACTCGCTCCCTAAACCATGCCTAAAATTAATCGCATGGATGAGGCTAAAATCCAAATTTTAATTTTAATTTTGGCCTTTAGCCATATTTTAGGGGCGCTAAATGATGGAAGGGGAAGAGGAATAGGAAATGCCTAAATCCAGGAATGGAAATTGCTTGGTCCACATGAGCAGAGATGCTTAATATGTCAAGGCATGGGTGCTAAACGCTAGGTTACACCTCTGACAAATTCGATTTTTCTTCATGTTTTTATTTATTGTGTTAAATTATTACTTTTTTATTTTGCATAAAGCTGTACTGTGTTTTACAGGGTACCTGGATTTACATTTAAAATAGCTAAATAATTATATAAAAAAGATAAATTCACCTAAAAATATATAAAGTTTATGCTTGTTTATTATTTTCCCATTATCCACAGTTTTTCATTGTAACCTTTCATTTTAAACGTCACGTAATTTAGTTACTTAAAACATTTAAACTTTACGTGTTAAATCACGTTCATTTGTTTTGATTTGGTAGAATAAACACGCTACAAAGGAAGAAAACTAACTAAGAATGGTTAAACACCCTAAACTACTTCCAGTTCTGTGATTTAACTTTCTTCTCACCAGGCTGTTGTACGGCCACAAAAGCTTTTCAACTTGTAATGGACAGATCATCCTGATTTTAGCCATTTTATTGGAAAGACTCATCACCACTATCTGTATTGCCCTCGGCACTGTCGGATTTTGTTTTTCACGTACAATGAGAGACCGGTGACATCATACAGAATGGATCGCTTATATCTGTGTGAAACAGCTCGCTGCCATACCATTGTTATATTGCCTTTTTATAAGGCTTATTTCTGTCATCTCTATCTGTGATGGATGACTATCGAGCGATAGAAAGAAGAAACAATGGGCTTTAGAGAGCTGAAAACTGGAATTGATCTCCTTTTGCTGCAAAAAAAAAACGTAAACAGGGGGAAGAAAAGGAATGTTAGCAGTTCTGACCGGGTTTTTGTGACCCATTCCTTGAATTTATACACCACGTCCACTGTACCACAAAAAGAAAAATGATATATTCTATAATCTACCTGTAGGCTTTATAAATATCTCAAACTGCCATTGTTATCACCTGAATTAACACCATCTGTATCGACAGCCGAAATGAATTATAACCAAAATCACTCGTTTTGCAGCAGCTTCAAATCATTCGGTAAATTAAGAAGGCATAACCGAATCTTTTGTGAGGAAAGCCAGTCATGTGATGAATGACAAACAGGACACAGGTTTGTTATTAGCAACAGGGATCGGTACTTTCCTACAGGTGGATTTTATGAAGCTGCAGTACACACTTTTGCAGTTTTGCTGTGCTATGATTTACAATGATGGTGACACGACTCATGACTGCCCATCACATTCACAGAAGTGGCTTAGAATTGGCTGTCTGACATTCAACCGGCTCCCTGCGCATTAAAAATGCATGACATGCCTGAGAGACTAGCTGCTCAGCTTAGGAACACATCCAGCTAACAGGGAACATTCTCAGAACGTTGAGTAATGTTTTGTCATAGTTATCAAAACAACGTAACATAATTAGAGCGTCTTTTTAACTGTATATATCGTACATCAAAGATGAGATTTTTAAGTAGTTAGTGGAACATTTTAAAAACATTCAAAAAGCTCGAATAGCGTTCTTGTAACCAAGCAATAATGTTAATACAACATTATTTTTTGTGACATATTTGTCAGATATGGTAACCCATACCCGAAATGTGACCTCTGCATTTAACCCATCACCGGTGAGAAGTGAACACGCACGCACACACACACACACACACCAAAGCAGTGGTGAAATCGAACCAGCAACCTTCTAATTACAAGCCCAACTCACTAACCAGTAGGCCACAACTGCCCCATCTAAAAAATGTTCCTGGAACTTTCAAAATGACATTTCTAATGTTTTTGTTACTGAATAGAAAAATTATGGAAACATTCTTACATCTTTAAAATATATTAACACATAAATAAATAAGACTTTCTGATGTTATTTCATATTAGTTGCATGCAAACAGGACGGGAGAGGTGTGCAGTATCTCTAATCATCACTGACTGTATTTACATGTTCTCGCTGTTCCGACCAACGCTTTTCCTGTAATCAAAGGCTCATGGTGACATAAACGAGACTTTATGTGCTACAAGTTGTAGAGCATGTTCAGACGAGACAGAGGCATTTGATGTTCATGTCTTTACTGTATGTGTACGCTAGAAGTTCTTGTAATACACAGTGTACAACACGTTATCATGGCTTCTCATCTAGTTTGAGATGCACGGCTCCGAATCGAAGCCTGTGGAGGCTGTCAGAGATCACACCAGAATGAGAGAAAGCCTCTTTTAATGAGGTCATCAGCTACAGCTAGACAAAAAGACTTTCTGCTCCCTTTGTCAGCGTTTCATCGGGTGGGTTTTATTGTGTGTTGCGTGAGCGTGTTTGTTTTTTAATGTGGCGCGCGGTGCGTGTTTGTTTTTTTTAATGTGGGCACAGACTGTGGTATTGCTTTTTGTCACTTACAGACACTGTGTGTTGTTTGGGTTTCATAAGCAATATTTGCCTTGTTTGTAAACTCAAAATATATTAGTGTCCTGTAATGCAGGGGAAGGCTGGGATGACTGTAGGTAGATGACACTGCATTTACATCTTTAGCTATTTTGCCAGTTTTCTTTTTTAATAAAACAGTCTACGAGGACTGCAGATAAACCAGCCCATAAATGGCACACATGAAAATAACAACAACAATCAGTTGTCATTTAAACAAGTGGGTGGAGCTTTGCTAGAATAAGGTGCGGTGTGGACCAGACTTTGTGCTATTCAGTCAAAGACTAAACAATCGTAGAAGTTAGGAAAGTAAGCTTAAAATTCTTTTTAAAACGCGTCCAGTATTGTGACTCTATCTAACATTTTGTCCAAACATTGTGTGTATAGTTCTCTTGAGTAAAATTGAATAGGGGCATTTGTAGGCCCATTTTCCCTGTGGATGGCTACAGCACTGCGACCGGTGGCCGCAGATTTTTGAAGATTTGATCAAATCCAAAAGCATTTACCCATCACACTCTTATTTTTAGAATGAATGTTTATGTTTTCAGGCTAGCAAAACCACAACTAGCTGAATGAAAGGACACTATTGTGATTTATAAACGGTTTTCCAGCGTGATAATCATGAGTTAGTCTCTTGATTTCACTGTTGATTCCAGCCATTAGCTCTAAGCAGGCAGGCAGACAGCAGTGTGCGTCAATTGCTGTGCTAATCCGAAATGAAACAAGGCCCTGGCTAATTATGAAACAAGATGGAACACTCTTTTATTCGTAAAGCCCCTTGAAAGATGCATCAGAACATCATTTTCCAAAGTGCCTGTTAACTTTTTAATTTCTCCCAGAGGGTGACCAATCTGCACAAACCTGGATAAATAATTAAAGACTGGCTGATAGGATTGTCAGGCTTGGTTTGCTTTATCGCTCCCTAGTTTGTTCATGTCCACTGGATTGGGGGGTATTGCACTGTGGGGAATAGCTGTTAGAGGTAACTGTGAATGTAGATGAAATGTTAGTCATTTTCTCTCTCTGATGATCTGATGATATTTAACATAGATCGGAGGAGTGCGAGCATAACTTTAATATTAAACTTGAAACCTGTGATAATTTGCTTGAAACATCTTTGACAGAAGTCATTACAAAAGGTACTAGTGGTACAAAAAGAAAGATGTTATATTTCTAAGTTAAATATGTCATCAATTACAATTCTAACAGTGGTGTGTGTGATGAACGTAACTGTACTTGAAAAAACTCTATAACAGGAATAATGATATTTTCTGTGCACATACTATTTACAGTCGACACTCAATAAATTTAAAGAAAATGTGAATTATAACAGACTATATGTAAACACACAGAAAGCAAACAAACAACCCAGCTAACAGGGAACATTCTCAGAACGATGGCTAATGTTCTATAAAAGTTCTCTCAAAGTTATGAAGAACCAGGCAGTAACCTTATTACCAAGCAGTAAAAACGGAATGTTTTGAACATTACCTAAAAAATAACATTTTTAATGTTTTTGCTCCTCAATGTAAATGTTGGGGATACGTTCTTGCAACTTAAAATTGTTAGCTGCGAAGTTAATAAAGAAACCAGATATAAACTTCTTTAACAAACTTTAATTTGCAGAGGATCGTTTTGCTTAATTTCCTCTTATTTTACTGAAATGTACTTAGCAAAGTAAAATTACTGAAATTTACAAAATTGCTGTTTTTTATTCTAATTTTTAAGTCCGTCCTTACTGATATTTCCTGTCATTTTGTGAAGAGGACTGGATTGTGTTTTGTTTACCAGATATGATTACTGTAAGTGCAGTGTGCAGTGCGGTATGTCATTACAGACATTACATTTGTGTACGTTACCATGATCACTGCACTCTCCTGCAGTATTAATACTTCAGCCTGTTTGGTATTCCACAGTGTGTGTATGTGTGTGTGGTGTGTGTGTTTGTTTGTTTGCTTGCTTCCATGAATGATCACGCACATGGGATGCAACAAGTCTAAGGGTATGCTTGTGTTTATGTGTGTGTGTATGTGTGAACATAAGTGAGTCAGTGAATAAAAGCTGAGCATTGATTTAAACTCCAGCCATCTCCTGTGGGACTACATATCCAGACGAGAGGATAGAGTGACTCTTAATCATCTCTCCTGCTGTCTCACCCTCCATCTCTCTCTCTCTCTCTTTTTCTCTTGCTTCCTCTCTCCCCCTCCCTCCATTTCAGGAGTTACAAAATGATGTTCTGACAACTAAATAATGGCTGTTTGTTCTACCCAGTTTAATTATATGCATTTTAGAGACGACCCCCTGCCAAGAAGCAGAAAGGTAGCGATTTATCTCATCTCTAGGCACTTTTTTCTGTGCCTGCCAACACAGAGCGGTGAAAGAGAGGCGACTGACCTGTCTGTGATGAAAATATCGACTCCTGTGTGTTTGTGACTCGTGGCAGTGAGCGTCACCGAGGTGCATTATCAGAAAAAAAACAAAAAATAAGTTGCTAGGTTTGTTTTCAATAACATTTTCAATAATAATAGCAATTCAAAAGGAAAACAAGGGTGGTTACTGCCTCTGATTCTTAATGCATTTCAGTTATGTTTGCTTTATGTGAGAAGCAAAGCAAAAAGCTCAGTGCTTTAAATGAATTTAAAATTGTCGTTCTTATTTAGTTCTGTAACGGAATAGTTTTGTGTAGAAAGTGAACTTTAAGTCATTTCTCACGTATACACGCATGCTTTTATCCTTGCAACCTGCAAGCTTGTGTGTTTACTGAGAATTGAACCTGTGACCTTAGAGTCGCTAGCGCCACACTCCAGTTGAGGTACAGCAGCACAGGAGCGCTTTTAAATCAAGTCATTCATGCAGAGCGTTTTGCAGCTCTCTAATCAAATACGGCGCCATGGCTGGAGGTCAGTATCATCAAATGAGGTTCTTGTGTAACTTCTAATTTTAAACCGAAATATTTGATTTTAGAGCTACATAATGAGTTGCATAACGATAATTCAAAATTCCCTCTTGTGTTTTCAAGGCGGGAATAGCCTAATGGTGTAGATCCACACAGGTGAGAGTGAACAGTGACAGAATTTTCATATTCAGAAGAACAATTTCCTTCATAAATGTGCCTAAAACTCATAACTGCACTATAATTCCACAACATTAGTTTATTAACAGATGTTTAACATAAGAATCACATATCAACATGGCCTTTTACCCCCATGCTTTAAAATGGCACCGTTAGGAAATACCTTTTCACCCCAGTTTACAGAAGAAAACTTGAGATTTTTATTGTGTTTGGAGCTTCCCCCACTCCTTTGGCTCTCAGGGTTTCAGTTCAGACCCAGCAGGCGGAGCAGTTATGGGCTGACCTTGCTGTAGTTCCACTGACCTGTGGATATTAGTTGAATAAATCACACTTTAATGTCCGGGCATCTCTCCTGCAGCAGAGAAGCTTGGAGCGGAGATAAGGGCCTCCTTGGAAGTGAGTCTAGATCTGCAGTGAGCTACAGGATGTGGAGGTACCGGGGTGCTGGAGAAAGGAAGTAGCTGATTTCTGACCTTCTCTTCCATTTGACAGCTTTTAATAAAGTCTAACTGATGCGGGTCTGTAAACACTTCCGTGACAAACTGCCTTTCACAATGAAAACCCTTGCAGTACAAACTCAAGTTATAAGTTATGATGACTGTATATTTACTTTGCAAGTGTGAGCACCTTATCCTCTGAAAATGTGTCTTTTTCTAGCCAAATGAGTACGGAAATGGATTTTATCGCTTTAGTGGATTAGAAAATGTTTGCTTGTTAAAACTGCTTTTTGCTATGAACTATCTGAGGCATGTCTGTTCGGTATGTGGAGGAAAGTGAGAAAGCTTGGGTTAGGTGCAGACAGAAATTTAATAAAGGCCCATATCAAAGAGGAAAATATGAGAAAATAGCCAAATATTGAATATTTAAAATCTTTTTCCTCCCAAATAGTTTTGTTAAATAAAATCTCTATATACTTCAGAGCCTTGTATGTTTAGTTGACCATGCGTTGGATGCACAGCGGTCATGGTACCCATTGGTACCCATGGTACCAATCAAGATATACTCGCAATAATAAACAGTAAACAACAACAATATACTGTAATGTCAAATACAGTAACTCAATTAACAAGCCACTAATCCAGTGGCTTCCACAGAACATAAAATATGGATTTACTGTCATGTACATTTCAGTGTTAATATTTCGTGTTGTCATGTAAGGGGCCAATAAGTGCTTTAATTTAAATTGAATGCTTGACTGTCTATGGAACTCCTCATGATGTGAATCAGAAAGGACCGCTTTTCTTTTTGAAGATCCAGAACAGCTTTTATGTATTGAACATTCAGTGTAAAGTGGATTTCAATAAGGAGCGTATGTCTATATGTAGTAATGATGAGCGGGGGACAGCGTGAATCCCGGCGATATTCTGACGCACTCCAGCTTCCCATCATGAGATGTCAGCGCTTTCCAGAATTGTCAGGCACCATTAAACCTCTTGGGGATATGACAGTTTAATCAAATCTCACACACAGATGGAGGGCAAAAATGAGACCCACCCCTGAAGTCTTAGCATGTTAAGATTAATGTAGTTCAAAGAAAGCACTGAAGTCGCTTTGAACCATGTGACTGTTATAAACGCAATGTACCACTTAATTTGTCATAGATTCATAGATTTGAAACCTAAAAAATATAGACATGAACGCTGAGGCTGTGTAAACGTTATTTTTCCTCAGCAGTGCTTCCTAGAGCAGTACACAGTTTGGTTCTAACCCTTATAACGATTGTGTTTAATATAGTTACGTTTTTACTCCTTATTAAAAAGACCTGACAGGTTGTAAATCAAACAATAATAGAATATTGTTCGGAATTAGGACAAAAAGAATTTGGGCACTTTTTGGTTGTCAGACAACAGTGGAACATATATGTTTATATAGTTAAAGCTGCATTCTGTAACTTTTTGGGGGGCAAAAACGAACAAAAATTAGTTATTGAGTAAGGACATAACAGCTTAGTGTTCAAAACGGTCTCCTTACCACCTTACCCTGATTCACAGTGGTAAGCTTATAATAATGATTTATAATTTGAGCGGCCGATTTGCTGGGAAATGTAAGTTTGGCTTCATTTGACACAAGGAGAAGTACATAAAGTGCAATTTTATGCTTTAAACAGAGATGGCGACAGAGAGGCAGAAGTTGGATTGTGGCTTTAATGTGAAAACCACACGTCTTGCAGTCACCTTGAGGGGAACTGACTTTATACATCCACTAAAGTTAGTTAGTTGATCATGTCAAAAATGCCCTAAAACACTAATTTGCTTAGATAAAGTTGTAACATTGTGCATTCACAGATAAAACTGGTTTATGATGGTTGTAGTTTTTAATCTGATTGAACTCAAATATGTTTGAGGATCACTGTATGTGTTTGCATATGAATTCGGTGCACAATTTAATTCTTTGTTTATGTTGCAATTACATACACTAGAAATATTTATTTGATCCATTCGGGTGGTAATGTAAAGCTATTAGCCGTCATAAAAAATGAAGCCGCACAATAATTTCCTTCTGTTGCTTTATTCCTGTCGAAGACTTCCCAAGCCACAGTCTCGAACGCTAGATAAAGTTCATTATTGCATTGTGAAGAGCAACCGCAGAATACGGGGTGAAATGAGAGGTTTCCTTAACTGCTACATTATGAAAGCCCATAATAAAAGACATGAAATATGGAGTCTAGGCTCCTCTTTGCTAATACATTATGTATGGTAATATCTCCCACAAGTACCGCGCTACATCTCTATTAATTACTCAATTACAGCCATACAAGTGAGGCAGAGGAAGCGAGAGCGCGTCTAGTGCGATTATTGATCGCGTCCATAATGGCTTGATTGATCGCATTCACTCTTATAAATGATTGAAAAGCAAGTCAAAAGTAAGACACAGAAAAGAGCATTTATTCAAGATCACCAGAGGTAGACAGACATCATGCAGACTTGATGACATTCATGATTGCAAACAAAACAGGGACCTGGCTAACAGGATGCTGGCTAACATTTTGTAAGTTCTTTCAAAGTTTTGCAGTAACGTTGTATATAACGTTGTATATCATATCAAAAACATTATTTTTTGGTCGTTAGTAGGACATTTTATTAAATGTCGTGAACATTCGTAGAACTTTCAAAATAACATTTTTAATGTTTGTGCAACGTAATGGAAATGTTGAGGAAATGTTAAGGACAACCTTAAGAACAGGGGTTAGCTGGGGACATCCATAATACCTGAGGAAAGCTTACTGTTGGCATTCCTATTCATCTTAATGGCAGTTGCTCGGCTGGTTCAGGCCCACAATTTGTAGTTTAGCAGTGGCTAACTGGGCCATGCTAAACAGCTAAACCCTGACCACTTAATTTTGCATGCTTTCTCATGCTTTCTCATAAGCTAACAATGTGACTGAAATTATAAGTCACCGTTTTTCTGAATATTAAAGGATTATCTTGGATTTGGGTGATTTTTCGGAGGTTCGTCAAAAATAACATCTCTAATTAACCTACATCCTGTAAATGACAAGCGTGGGAGGTAGAGGCGAATGAAGTTACCGCTTTGACTGCGCCCACGCAGGCACGTACAGATGCATGCCCTCACACTGAGCCCAAAAGGGTAATGAAAGTTTTTAGCATGTGTAACCCCCCATTGCACTGCCGTTGAAGACAAAATAACTTCCAATTTTGCTGTGATGGTTTAGAGACTAAACATAGTTCCATATTTGTCAGAAGAAAAAGCCCTTTTGATCAAAGTTCTCCCCTGAAGACACAATAGAGAAAGGCTCAAAACAATAAGGAGTTTATCGCGTCTACGTTCTGCTGTCGTGACTTCAAAGACAGCTGAAATCATGGGCCTTTTATTCCAACCCTCAGAACGTTCTGATTTCTTCATATCCCAAAGAATGCGCGTGGTGATTAAAACCGATTGCACAAAATGCAACATGTCACCATGACAACATCTGGCTAAAGCGCACATTTGAAATTGTAAAGGGGGAAGCATCAGCTGACAGTAGAGGGTCATAATATATTTATTAGAAGCAATGCACTCATGCATTAGCCTGGGCCGGCCGATTCAGCTCTGTTTATTTGATATATATGAGGTCAAGCTTTAAAAGGCTGGGATGGCAATTCTCTGGTACACAGCTCTAAACGAGGCAAAACAAGGAACTGTACGTGCTGTGGAATTTAGAAAGGCAGGCAGAAGTTAAGGCGGGTATATTTGACTCATCCATTTAGTTGTTTATACTGAAGTCTGCAAAAGAATCGAAGCATTTCTATGCGGTTTAAACGCCAGTTCTAGATATTTTTTTATTCTGAACTGTTTGAAAGACTTGATCTCAAGCAGGGGGGTCACAATATACCGGATATACAGGATATTAAGAACCATGATTATTGACACTGTTTATCTTACACGTACGATAATACTGTACATAATTCACCCAGCAAGTATCTGGTTGAGCCTCCAACACAGCAGGTGGTGCTATTGCACCTGTTTAACAGTTTCCTTTAAAGCCTTAAAAGTAGACATCATGTGTACATGTGATGTGAAATTGTATCTCTAGCTGTGTCTGAATTCAGTAACATGAGGGCTGCTAAAAATAAAAGTGATCTCAAAAAGTCAAGTGATCTCAAAATGGCAGCCGTCATGAGTGACCCGCTCCGTTACTGAATGACTGGATTGAGTGCATGATTCATCTCAAGTGAGTGTGTGATTTAAAACACTTTTAATTCACTTTTTGTGTAAAACTTTTTAATGAAAGAAAAAAAAAATGCATCTTTAAGAACAACTGCCTGATAAACACAGAATGAACCCAAACCCAGGCTTTTAAACACCAGCCATCAATTAATGCAGTTCAAACGAATAATTTACTGGTAAAATGCCATCCGGTTCTGTTCCCTTCAGTGGACAGATAATGAAGCAGCTTTTAAATGCCAAAGAGAAGGTGTTATAATGCTGTAAGTAGACATTACTGTGCTCCATGCAGTATGCAATGCATGTCAGTGTGCTGTCAGCTTTGACAGCTGGTATAGAGGAAATCTCAGGAGACAAAGCATGGAGCTGGGTTACAGATAGTGCTCGACTTGATCCAGAGCTAAACTCCAGTGTAATAAGATGTGTGATGCCCGAGGCAGAAGGGACAGATCCAGGCTTCCTGCGTTCCAGACTCCCCTGAGTTCACCAGCAGTAAACTGTGACACAGTTGTCAGGACTGGAGGTCATTTTAAGATGGTGTAAGTGTGGAAGATGGTCTTTCTGATGCTACTGCTGGTATGGTATAACACAATGTCATGCTTATATTCTCATAGAAAGGATGATGGTTTAGTGGGTTTCGGTTTAGCAAATGTAAATCTTCAACCCATGTTGCAATTCTAGTCAGGGCTGGTTAATGCTGGTTGGGTGCTAGTCAAGGTGGTGGACCAGCAAAACAAAATGGTCCTTCTTGTTAAGGTGGTTTAGCACAGAAGTCTTGGTAGTTGTAGGATAAGTCAAGTTAGTCTAGTTAATACACGTCAAAATTATCTTTGTGGTAATCAACATTACAGAAATTGTGTTGATTAAGCATAATGTTTGTGGTAGCAGTTGTTCCATTGTAATATTATTGTCCAGTAAAGATGATACAATGTTCAGTAAAGCATCATTATCAGAGACTGCATGTTTTGTTTATGCTTGTTAAGCGGCTGCTTTTAAACAGAGCTCTGTACTGTACTGTGTGGGTTGCCACTGGTCCACAGGGAAGCAATTACTGTGCAGAGAGAAAGACTAATGTCAACATTTGTGAATGAATCAGAACATGTACCGTTGTTGATGTGATAATACAACACATCACGCTTGCTGTCAATTTCCTCCTCAAATTAAAAACTGTTTGTTTTGTTCTGTTCTGCACGCACTGCACAAATTTAGTGACAATTTAGTTGTTGCTCATTCTCTGGAGTAAATTCAGTTGTCTCTCCCATGAACAGGTGAACTGTGTGTGAACAGAATTAAGCATTCAGAAGAGGAGTGACAATAGTTTTTAGCTGCAGTGTGCACATGGCTGATGATGACGTGGCATGGTGATTAAAATTAGTAATTTTTTAAAGCAATGGGACAGAAATATGCCTAACAACAGAATTAACCTAACAACCTTTTCATAGAGAACTCTGGCTGGACATAATGTCTATGTACTAATTAGTGAATGAGTAAGTCATTCTATGTGCAAAACATTTATCAATAAATATTTGATTCTGTTCAATTTTGTCTGCTGAATGAATACGTGCTCCATGCATGTTTAGGGTGGTGCTCACATGTTGAGACGCAGGTTCAAATCAGCCCTGGGTGTTCTGGTTCCTGTCTACAGTGAGGCTGCAACATAAACACAACTCTTATCACTTTTTATTTTAGTATAAACATTACTTTGGGGAAAAGCAAAATCTGAAACATTAAACAATCTCCCAGCAGAAATTAAATAAAATACTTGATGTAAAACATTGATGAAATTATTTGATTGTTTTTCCTTTTCAATAAATGATCAGTGAAATTAGAGGCTTAACCTTCAATACATGTTGATTGTCAACCTCAGGAAGTGCAGAGCTGTTTCAGTTTATTTTGTTGTTATACTGGTTCTATTTTTTATCCCTTGATGTTTGCAATGTTTAGACATGAAATAGTTAGGACACGTCTCAGTGCAGTTAAAAACTGCTTTGTGTGATTTTGTAATTGTTTAGCAATAAACACAGGGTAAACGATGAAGTCAAAATATGATGTTGTACAATTGTATTGTGTGTTAGATACAGTTGAGAAGTTCGGTGGGTGGAACAGACCAGGATCCCATTTTAAAGAGGCTACAGACGTTTCTGATTCTTAAAACATTGCAATACAAATGTGATAATGATTCAGAAAGATAACAGGATTCTGTAATTGAAATGAAATGGTACCTGATGTTTTGTGTGCTGCCTTCAGTTTGCAGAATTAGTATGTATAAATCCTTCCAGTGTGATCTCTAGGCTTTTAGCATCCTCAAACTGTCACTCTGAATGTGTTTGTAAAAAGTGAGATCTGAAACTGAGGTGACCCGTCCTCCATTAAGAGCTTATTCGGAAGAATCTAAAACAGTTTATGATGCATTTTATTAATCCAAGAAACAGAGAGAGAGAGAGAGAGAGAGAGAGAGAGAGAATCAGATTAGCAAGCTGATTTGCTACTTTTAGCTTAGTTAGTTTCTATATTTTGTTCCCTGCTTAGTCACAGCAGTGTGATGTTATGGCTGCAATTAGTAACATTATGCCTCATCGTTTTTGGTTGGCACCAATTTTTCAGTGCCCAACATATTATCAAATATAATTGGAACAGTTTTTCATCAATAAATAACTATAAATCATTATCATCATATAAATATGTAAATCATTATATAAACAATCATTATAATCATTATAATAGTATCTAATAATAATTTTGTGGCTTTATCGGTTCAGTCAACCCTTTATTCGTAAACATACTATATACCTAGAATACATAATTAGTCTTATACATCTCGCATATATTATTTGCAATAATACCATTAACATGTCTGACATTTTTTATTATTATTATTCTTTGTTTCTCTATGTAAAGCTGCTTTGAAGCATCACTTGTCTGATGAATAAAGGATACAGACTAAAGCCAAAGACAAATGCATAGATGCCTGAATGATTTTTGTTTAGTTTTAACAGAAAACGTTATGTATTGCAGCTGTAAGTTACCCTTGCATTTTAAACACAGATCCAAAGATAACAGTGAACAAGGACAGACTGTCTTTGCTAAATGTTCCCAACAACTGATGCAGAAATGGTACTGTTGCTGGAAAACTGTTTACCATTTGAGTTTGCCAGGATTTCTGCTCTTTACAATAAGGTTCTATTTGTTAACATTAGTTAACTACCTGAGTTAACATAACCTAACAATTAACAATACTTTTACAGCATTTATTATTCTTAGTTCATGTTAATTTCAAGTACGTTTATGTTAGCTAATGCGGTAACTAGTGTTAATGAATGGAGTTAGTATTACCACATCGTCATTAAAGTCAAAACACTGGAAAAACAACAGTAAACCAGCACAGTCTCCTGGAAAAACAAGCTAGAATACATTTTCAGGTCATTTTTGACACACCAAGTAAACATTCACCAGTTCATGGGGAAAAACCATGTGACCCCTTTGAATTAAATGACTGTCTGGCCCTCCTTTAGCAGCAATAACCTCCACCAAACTTTTCTTGTAAGTGCAGATCAGACCTAAGAAATGGGAGGTTCAAGGGGAGTTTTGCACCATTTCTCTTTACAAAACCGTTTCAGTTGAGCAATACTCTTGAAGTGCCTGGCGTGAATCACTCTCTTGAGGTCATGGGAAAGCATCGCAGTCAGGTTGAGGTCAGGACTCTGATTGGTCCATTCTAGGAGAGTATTTTCTGCTTTTGTTCCATTCTGTTGTGAAGTTAGTTACGTGCTTTGGGTTGTTTGTCCTATTGCATCACGTTTCAACGTTTGTTGAGCTTCAGTCTTGGACAGATGTTCTTCTGTTCTCCTGCAGATATACTGTCCAGGCCCTGAGGCAGCGTGGCAACACTAAACCATGATGGCTCCTTTACCCTCCTTTGCAGCTGGGGTGAGGTTTAGATCTTTTGGTTGTGTTTTTTTTCTTGTTTTTTCTTTTACCTCAACAGCTCAGCTTCAGTCAAATCTCTCCACAGAATATTTTGCCAGTAGTGCTGTGGAACATTGAGGTGCACCTTTGTGAACTTCAAAAGTTCAGTGTCATGTGCTGTCCTTCATGAACGGGGCTCTTTGTGAGCGTTTTGCATCAACAGAGATGTTTGTGGGTTCTACAAAATTCCGGAACATCATTAAGTATGCATTGTGCTTTTTGCCGGCATCTGCAGGGCTTGCTTCATTATTAGACAATCTGTCTTGATGAACACAAGGTTCTCAGGGCTATTTTTGTAACTCTTTCCTTGCAAGCGTACAGTTCTTAATCTTAGATGTTTTGAGACCTGTTTTGTTCAAAGCATGGTTTAAACTCGACATTGCTTCCTATAAAAAGCAAACTCGAACATGGTTGTGCTGTTAATAGCTCAGAGCTTCTTAGGTCTCCAGTCTCATCTCATTGATTGGATTCCTCATAGTTTGTGGTTAAGATAAACTCTGAGCTGTTAGTGTTTAAACAATATGTTTGTTATGTTGAGATCAGATCAAATCAGGTTTATGATTCGCAGAACGTATGCAGAAACCCAAAATACTTTGTTCTGCATCCTTTTTTCTATATGGTAAAATATAATAAACATACAGTACAATATTGCAATATTATTCTGCATAGCTGAATAATTAATTAATCAAGCAATTAGCTAAACACGGTTGACTATTAAAAGGTTTAATTACTAGTTTCACCTAATATACTGTATGTCACTCACGTGGGAGCTTATAGTTTTGAAACAGACACCTTGGAAAGCTATTTAAAGTGTTACATGTTGTCGTTTTCCACCAGTGGCCCACGAGAGCTTTGCTACATCTGATGCAATTATCAGCATTTTGTTTTGAGGCAAACAGCAGCAGGTCACTGATATAACACAAACAGATCAGGCTGCGGAAAAATTGTTGGGGTCGAACAATCTAACGCAAATGGTTCTGCTTTAGTGGTGAGAATTACTTGGTGATGGGTTGGAGTGATAAGCAAGTGAAAACTATAAGTAATACTCCGGACATTTTATTTACAAAGCCAGGAAGAAGGTTCACCATTTTCTTATATTATAGAATCTCCATATCATCTGATAGCAAGACTATATGTGCTACCCTGCACCTCTACATAACTTGTTTTAACAGTCAGGGCTCAGATTAATTACTTAATGGGGCATTTTGACTTACAGAGGTGGCACACTAGTGAGCTACAGGTGAGCGTTAGCAGCGCAAAGGTTGTGGGTTCGATTCCCAGGGGAGCACACATACTGACAAAATGTATAACTTGAATGTACTGTAAGTCGCTTTGAATAAAAGCGTCTGCCAAATGCATAAATGTAAATGTCTTACCTATCTAAATATTACACCATTAACAGTTACTGTGTCCTGGCATCACCAACTGACCTCATTATCAATTCATAGCTGTGTAAGCTGTGAGTGAGTGAGTGAGTGAGTGAATGAATGACCGATCCATACTCTGAATTTTTCCTGTGTTTAACCCATCCGGTGTGCACACAGCAATGGGCAGCACTGGGAATCGAACCAACAGCCTTTAAACATTTCTAGATTTCTAGACGTTTCTAGATTCTAGATTCAAGTATCTACCCCTCCAACTTAGTATAAAATAAAAGCAATACATAATAAGCTAAAAATTAAAAGTGTGTTGAAATTATGCGTTTTACATGAAATTATAAATGGAAAAAATCATCACTAGCATCACATGACTGGTGATTTCATTTTTAGTCTTTTTCAGTTTTTAGTATTTATTGCTTTTTCTTTTTGTGATTCGATTAGCTGACCTGTACTGTACCCATCACCTGGTTTTGTTTTCCTGCAGGTGAAAGTATTTTTTGTGGTGTGAGTAGACAGCAGCTGAACTGTGAGGCGGCAGTGAGGTGTAGTGAGCTGCTCTGAGAAAGTTTCCCGCTGGGTCACTAATCGGGGCGAGCAAGATGGAAAGTGGGCGTAATCCCATTAAAACTGCCCTGAATATGGAGTGCATGTCGAGAGCTGAGCCTTCTGTAGTGCTGACCCTGTTTACTACAAGCATTTGTTACTCCACGGCCTACCCTTTAACTGTGGCTACCTGTGTATCACATTGTACACACAAAATTGTATACTAGATAACTTTACAGAGCAGAATCCCTGCTGAACAGACCCGCATATCTCGCGGGTCTCCATCATTGGATGCTGGTGTTCCCACAGGACCCAGCCTGGTCTTTTCAGCAGAGATGAGGGGTTCAAATCCCTGTATGTTCACTACAAATAGCACCAAGGACAATTGGCCATCATGGCTGTGGCCAGTCCACATCTGCTTTATTGCGAAGCCGCCGCAGCGTCGCATGCACTTTGATGTACTGCCAATGTCTTTGGGGAGCGCCAACGCATCCCATCATCCCGACTGCGGCCCACCCAGCGCTTGCACAGATATGATGGTTGTTTAAAATGAGTTCTGCTTCTCTGTGAATTCCCATTTTCATGCCTGTGCTATAGCTGAGCCTTATAACTCCGAGTCTTTGATCTCGGGCTCCATTATGCTTCATGCTTGATTTAAAAGAACCCCTCAGCCAACCAGAATGAAAGAGGAATGGCGCATAAAGAGATTTCAAGACAAACCTGATTGAAAGGCTTGTGGTATTTTCCACCAATATTTGTTTAAAATAATTTCCTGGATTGCCTTCAGTTAATTGCTAGTAATTTCCTCCGTGTACAATATCACACTGCCTGCGCATCAGAGAATTATAGTCGCAACACAATTAGCGCTGGCAAGCGAGCTAATCATGTTTTATTGGTTCCAGTTTCAACGGCGCATTATTGTTCAAGTTAAAATGGACGGGACGTGAACTGGCAGGCTCAGCTCCCCCGATGCTCTAAATGGCTCGTGTTTCGCTAATAACACTGTTAGGTGTGTCATTAAAAGTTTCTCATACCTGGCCTTTCTGAGTAAGGTAGTTATTGAATCACATTTACACCTTCGAGCAGATGTGTGATCCTAAATGACAGAGAACACTGTGAACTTTGACGTATAAATCTAACAAATGGTTCATAAAAATGCAAATGAGCGTTTGCAAACAAATAATAGGTGAATATTTTAGCTGTCTGTGACAGGATCTCTGAACTGAGCCGAGGCGATGATATCTGTGAGCTACTGTACAGCTGTTGAAACGGAAAGTTTTTTTGTATTAAGAAGTTGTACACATTAGACAAAATAAATTGTGCTCACGTGGTAAAAACCACATACACTAACATGAGGTAAATGGCCGCCTCATGGGGGCTGACGTGTTGATATCACATGACCAGCAGAATGGCTTTATCTCAGTAAGTCCCATTGTTAGCGAACACTTTCGCTAATGGATTTATGGCGTGTAAATAGCTTCCTGTGGCTTTAACCTTCACATGTGACTTGATTCTCTCTGGTGTCTGTTTACCAGGATCCTATTGCAGTACACCAGCGGTGATGTTTTTGTGTGACAGTCCATTCACAAGTGACTTATAAGTGCAAGATGGCAAGATGTGATTTTGTACTTGCATATGACTGGCATATCAGCAATCCCCTTATTCTATCATCATGCCTCCCTCCTGTTTAACATATGACCAGAAACCGTACAATCTTTATAGGTCCCATCAGGGATTACTCAGTAGCACATGATCATACAAAAAAATGCAAGAAGATTAATGACTTAATGGTCTGTATTTGACACAGATTGTCCCCTAAAAGCAGCACGGAGAACCCCTATCAGAGCTTACACCATTTTCACATTGGAATTCAGAAAAGCGTAGCAAACAACTGTCAGCCTGTCGCTCTCACAGCAAGACATGTCACAGGCAGAAAGACCAGAGATCCCTGGACACAGAAATGACAGGGTGTTTGTCAACAAACCACACAGCAGATGCCATCAGCACAAAGGGAATATAGACTGAAAGTTTTGCCAACAAATGCTGGTTGGCTGTCAGTTCAGAAGGTTCAACAATTAAGACCAAGTAGATAAAATCTTGTAAAAGGTTACTTTAGCCCAGAAAAAGTCACTGAATACAGAGTTCTAGAGCAGTTTGAAGAGCATTCCCACCCCCATGTCATTATCAAGTCCGCAATTAGCCATTTGACATTGCAACACTGAGAAGGGTAGGGTGACAGAATGACTTTGATTTAATGTGTGGATTGGTGCATTTGGATCTACACTGACTGTATAAAATCTTCCCCAGATGAGATGCTGATAGAGGCAGAAACAGTGATAATTTTAAATGTCTAAAGCATCACTATGAAGGTTGATGGAAAGTGACAAGACACGATCACAGCATTTTAGCTCAACTAAAACTTGGCTGGGTAAGTAATACATGCCAAGAAACCTACATTTTGCCTTAAGCGCAATATTCAGCAAACCCATCTGCACACCTAGTTTTTAAGGAGGCATGCAAGATGGAGTGCACTACGCCATTAATAGGCTGTAGATATGAGCATGAAAGTTCAGTAAACACAGCAAAAGAGAAGCACTTGATCATATGGATTTAGAACTGTTTATTGCAAAATAACTCAAGGCGCTCAAACACGGAGGATAATTTCACCACTGGAGACGACTGCACGAACGTCATCCACGTCTGAGGTCCTAGCAGCTCTCCCTGCAGAAGAAAGCAGAGTCAGAAAACAGCTTTGGCATGCCATTTGACTTCAGTGTCAGGAATAACTCACTCCTTCTGTTGCAGCTCTGAACACAGGAGTCTGCTGCAGATGGGGTACAAATTGATGTGCTGCAGTGAATAAAGATCTAGAAAGACAGGAATACACATTAGACCAAAAACAAGTCCAATACACGACACTAGCCAACAGCAAGAGACACAGTTACCCTCTCCATTTGTGGTGCCATAGATGCAGGGTCCACAAATGTGAACATCTTAAAGGTGAACCGTTTGTGGTGGGTTGGAAACTGCAGCCCTGAAGACTCATCCACAGGAACCAAGTTGGTCAGGTAACGGTCATCCTGGTAAGGACATCTGCACAAGGATGGAGGTGACTTTAAACGTGCTAGGGAATGGTTGGGTGAAGCTAAAGTAAGTTTAGTTACCCATTCACAAGAAGATCCCACTGCGGCAGGCTCAGAGGTTCAGGGTTAGAGGTTGCCCAGCAGCGTCCCAGAGTTAAAACAATGTTGGGGTCAGTTCTCTCCAGAATGCGCACTTCAGCATAGACTGGCTCTCTCAGGACTTTGGTCACAGGGTACTCAACATCGCTATAGTACGAGGAGTATGCCTGATCTTCTGCAAAGGAGAGTTAAAAAGTTCAGGTACAGCCTAGCTTAAACATTAATGCGCGTGGTCTACAAGTTACCTTCTACACATCCCTTAGCAAAACATTGTCCATTGGCCAGTCGGAGTTCTACTCTCAGGGGACCAAGAGCAGCCACAGGAAGTGGTGGAGGAATTGTGTTGACTTCAATAACCAAAGCTTCAACGCTCGTGCTAGAATAACGACACTGGAAGAGTAGCCTAGGAGGAAGATGTTCAGGGTAAGAGGTTTGAAACTGAAGTAGCAGAGCTAGAAAAAAAAACGAATAAAAGCTTACTCATAACTGCTGTCTCTTGTGATCGACCCAAGAGGTCCAACACCTACTTCATAGGTTGAAGTCATTTTGTTCTCATACACAAGATAGTCAGCATCCATCTGCAGGATATAGTATCATTAGGGTTGAACAGGGTACAGATATTCCATCCAGAACAGCATACTCACAATCGCTGTAGTGCCACAGGCAGTGACCGGGAACTGGTAAATGGCAAAAGACACTGTGGTACCAACAGGCCCACATGGTGGGTCACTTCCTCCCAACAGACTGATGGAATCCAGGCTCAGCCTCGGGAGAGTTGTGTCTCTTGCTACCACAATGACAAACTGCCCATCTCTTGTACACTGAACAGTCACTAGCAAGTAAAACAAGATATTAAGTGCCCCCATCTGACAACACAGATGAGGGAAAAAGAAAAGCCAAAAAAAAATAAAAAAAAAAACTTACCAGTTTTTCCATAGTAGCACTGTTGGCCATCAAAACAGCAGTTTATAGCCTCACAATTTGCAGGTGCAATGCCAGGCTCACCACACTGCACTTTTTCATACTCCGCCACGTCACATTTCTGTAAAGGTTCTGCCTGCGGTACTGGCTGCTTCCCCTGAAAACTCATTTGAGACTGTTGTCCAGGCCATTGAAAGGCTACTTGATTCTGTGCCAAAGAATATGCGCCACACAAACTACCAGTAGTAGATAGTACCAAAAACCCCAAGAAGCTCCAAAGTGCTGCCATTGTTCCAGAGCTGAACACAACTGCTAAACAGCTTCAAACAGCTATTTTTAAAGGCTGATAATTAGCCGTCTTTGAGATCTCTTCCCGCCCCCATATCTCTCACTAATTTGCACCCAGCCCTGATCCATCAGGATTTGCAGCGTTTCTGCTGCTCTTATCACATCTAATGACATGCACATACGTCCACTTACCTCAAAAAATGTGCAAATTGTGCGTTAGCCCAATAATAAATGAATCTACGGTACATTGTTAAGGTTTTGTAGGTTTTGGTTGCAAAACTGTGGCTTTGTTAAAAAACTAGCTTAAAAACCTAGCTAGCTAGCTAGCTTACTGAATACAGTGCAGGATGTAATATATATTGCTTGCTAATTTTTAATAGCATGTGAACAGAGCCAGTTACTGTTGCTTGCAGCTTTGCAGTGTGCTACACTGTGCATGCTGGCTATGTAGAAAATTGAATGCATGCAAAATATGCATAAAGTGCAGTGTGCATACTATATAGTGCAGTGTGCATACTATATAGTCCACAAATAGTAAAATTAGCCCAGTGGTATGCATTTTAAACAGTCTGTGGGCATAGCTTCTCCCTCAGCTGTTATGGCTTCGTTTTGATTTTTTTGCGCTTGAGAAAGTTGCTCACAGTTCTACAAAAAATGACATTTGGTGAGCGTGAAATTGAGCGTGATTGAGCTTAATCATGGATGTGAAGATGCACATACAGTGTTACTGTGAAAATTATTATATATTATTAATTATTATTAAATCTATTGCTGGCTTTTACAGTTCGGGAGACTTGCATGAGGAATTTTTGGTTGCTGTTACAGCCAGTGTTCCAGGATGTTCCCTGAAGCTTGTTAGTGCACAGGGCTATCACAGAGACAGCTGTGATTTTCCAGTGCGCATTTAGCAGCGATATCTATCAGGTAGTCAACGCTGGTGTAAGGGACACTCTCGCATCCCCCGACACAAGCCGCGCACGACTCTATGTGCCATATGTTATTTTTAAATACTGTAATAAAATAAAAATGTTTTATAAACGTATGTATTTAAAGAATCACAATAGCTTTAATACCTTTAAGAGCATTACAGTATTCAAGAAGTGGCTAAATCAAATAGCATCAAATAATTATCACCTGCATTAGTCTTACATGTTCTGCATTAATAAGATTTCACACTCGTCTCACAGTATTAGCTGTACAAATATGTGAAATTAGCGACGGCGGAATTCGCAGTACGGAAGTTAAAACTGCTTGTCACATGCTTCAATTATTTTTACCCTCACTTAGTAAAACCGTTTTCAAGAGTCATTGGCACTGCGGCTCGGCTGACCCCGTGAAAAATTACATTCGTATTTCACCATTCTGAAAAGGTCCTATGATTATTTCTTCCGTTTCTTTTCAGACAATCTTTTCGAATTTCTTATTTTCTTAATTCCCTTCTCCCTCTCACTTTCTTCTCATATATATTTATATATTTATTTTTTAAAATCACCCTTAATTCAAACTTGACCTCTTAAAAACAGAACAAAAAAGGGCGTCCATTTAGTGTTCGGCTTCTGCTCCATTTCACAGCAGGTACACCGGAATGAGTTTAATGGCAATGATGGAATGGAAAAGGTCTGTACTTGTATGGCTTTAAAGGAACAGTGCGATCAGATGGAAGTCTAGCGTCAAAACAAGTGACATGAGGAAGATAATGAATAATGGGATAATCTTTTACAGCACGCTCTTCATCCGGTGCCCGCGAATTAAATCACTTTTATTCTGCTATCCGAATGATTTTGAAGAAATAGCTGCACTGTGTTATATGTCAGACTCTGCTCTAACTAGCAGGCCAGTTTAGCACTCAGCTCCTGTCCATTAGTGCAGTGCGATCCATATTTAGAGCGTTCATGTTTTTTCTGACCATAGTTCAGTAACACGAGAACCTGTGTCGTATAAAGTGTTGAAGCGACGAGACACCTCATTTATCCAGAGTCTGCGGCGCTTGTAAATATTTGATAACCAGCATGTATACATGCAAACACATCTCGTATGCCTCTCCTGAGGTGCTTTGAGTGATTGGACTGCTATCACTCTCTAATGTGTTTTTTAAGGACATTTATGTTTGCGGTCTATGATCAGATAGCTGTGTGATCCGTATGAATACATGATGAGACATGATGGAAATACCCCCGTAGATTGTCTTGTATTATTTATTTATATTTTATATTTATTTAATTGTTTATACACGCATGCAGTGTGACACTTGATGTTACTGGTTTTATAAATGTAAAAGCCAGTTGCAATGAGGTGGTTTGTCCTGCACATAGTGATACTGAGGGAACTGTCAGAACAAAAGCAAAACATCAGAACTGAGCAGCATAATGTGAACCTGCCAGCTAACAATTGTAGGTTGTCAGAACATTTCCGTTATGTTTCTATTAAGTAACAAAAATGTTCTTCAAACATTTCTTAATTCTGTATCATTTTTAAAATGTTTCATTAACATATATAATGTTAATGATAATGTTAAAAAACATTGTACTATCATTTAGCATTTTTGATAACTTTAAGAGAAGTGAGAATCAGAAGTTGTAGATATAAGTTTATGAAAGGTTTTGGTTCTGTCTCACATGAAGACAACCACAGCTGTCTGTCCACCAGGAGCGATGTCTGTCTGATGAGCAAATAGCTTCTTGATGATTTACGTGTTTGGTAATGACATTATCGGGCCTGTACATAGCCCTGCCTCTCTCTGTGCCTGTGTGGTTTTGTAATTTCACAGAGGATGACTTTGGAAAACATACACAATATGTTAACCTAACTAAAATGTCATATTTCCTTAAAAGTGCTCACACAGCTATTCATTTAAATGGAAATAGAGTGAACTTTGAAGCGCACAACCTACGCTTTCCCTACTAATTCAAAATTATGTCACCCCAACATGAACCGATGAAGTTGTAGAACAGAGCTCTTTAAATGGCATAAATAACGTAAAGGCTGCTGGTCAGAATAACCGCTAGTAAACAAAACAGTTTCTGGTAGAACTCCTCTGCATAGCCTCTAGCAGAGTGATGTTTGTAGTGCAGCTTTCCTGCACGCTGCTTATTAAGAGCAAGCTTGTACCTCAGCGGCCCGGTGGCCGTGTACACTGATTGAGTGGGAGGTCGGAATAAGAGTCATCAGGAATTTAACAATTCTGGTTCCGAGTTCTCTTCACAATTCTTTTGGCACTATCCCAGTTAACAGGGTTCTTTTATAAATGTTAGTGAAAACACTCTTGCCGTAATGTTAGTAGAATGTTATATATCATATATCAAAAACGCTATTCTTAAGGTTGAGGATCGTTTTAAAAACGTTACAGAATAAAAAAATTGGAATAACTTAGACCGTAATGTTAAAACAACGTCTACAAAAAAAATGGATCCTCTGAACATTCCTAGAACGTTCGAAATAGCATTTTTAATGTTTCTGTTACTTGAGGGAAACGTTAGGGAAACATTCTTACAATCTAAAATTGTGGGAGAAATGTACGTGCAAAGTGTAATCTTCAGACATGACACATAATGATATACAAATGAGACTAACGTTCTGTAAGTGAGACTTAATTTAGTGAGCGTGTTTTGAATCTCATTCTTGAATCTTTTAAAACGGGCTCATTCAGTGGCAGCACAGACTTCTTTTTAAGTGCTTGTCTAGTCATTTACATTAATGCATTAAGGAGACGCTTTTATCCAAAGCAACATATATCGCATTTAAGATAAACATTTTATCAGTATATGTGTACCCTGGGAATCAAACCCATGACCTTTGCATTGTTAGCGCAATGTGTTAAACACATAAACCACAATCACACGTGTGGTTAGTCTCCGACGTCCCTCAAGTGGTTTTCACAGTATAGAGTTAAAAAAATCAAGAAAAGTCTTATTCACAAACTACATATTTACTGGTGCGTTTGTCCTTTTTTTTGCTTAAAAGCAAAGCGGAAAAACTACCCAGAGGCTTATCAGCAACGAGCCTGAAGGGTTTGTTTAGATAGCATTGTACCGGCCATGTTTAAACATGAGTAGTCGAGTCTTGCCTCTCCCTACAAATGAGCCAGGAGCGAGAGGGGAGAACTATCCCTTCATATATCACCCACAGCATTTCTGAAGCGCGTATATCACTGCGTTCAGTCACACAGTCATGCAGATACGGCATTATTTTGCGACAGTGGGATATTTACTTCCTTGTAATCTCTTATCCTGCACATTTTCTCTGTTTTTGAGAAAACGCCGCCTGTACTGGCTGTCTCTGTCTTCAGCCAAAATGCCAAACTGTTGAACAGAGACGTCTGAAGTGTTTTTTTCTCAGTGGGCAGTCAGAATCATCAGTTCTCTGTCTGCCACTATCAGTCACATCTTACGGCTGTAAGCAGCCCTTCGCCTGCATCCACACTGCAATAAAATGCCCGTACACACTCAAGCTGGACGCAGGGCCTCACTAATGCTGAGGTCTGACATGAGATGCTCCAATAATGGGAGGAGAGCAACATCTCCTGAATTTACCACACACACTTAGATGGAAATAACACAGCTGTGGATGCTGTTTTATCATGATAGATGCTGGTTGGGGGAAGAGACCTCCTATTGCGTAACTAATAGCTCAATGGTTTGTGTGTTTGTGCCGCTGCAAATTTATGTCTTCCATCACGAGGTCCCTAGACTTCGGTAATGGCTTCCCTTTCCAAACATGTTTGCAGGCATCAGGTGAGAAGAGCCGAGGGGCTGGTATGGGTTGTTAGGAGGACCCCTGCTTAGCTACACTGGCACAGGTGGATGTTGGCCTGTTTTAACATTTAAAATTCTCAGACTACTACAAATCTCCATTACAAATGATATAAGAAAACATTACAGTAAATAACAGTATTATATTAATATTAAAATGAAGTGATTTGAATATTTAAACGTTTACTTTCAGAAATGCCTGAATTTGGTATAACAAGTCAGTGTTACAAATGATTATATAGAGATTTAAATGGAAAAAGACACGACAACTTACTGGACGTGTAGTGGATCAAAAAAAAAATCAGTTCCTTAAAATCAATTTATTGAAATGAATAAATGGGATGACATGGTGGCTCAGTGGGTAGCAGTTGCCTCACAGCAGCAGGGTTCATGGTTCGAGGCCTTTCTGTGTGTAATTTCAATGTTCTCCCTGTGTCAGCATGGGTTTCCTTTAGGTACTCACAAAAGTCAGGCAGATTAGGTAAATTGTAGTCACAAAGTTGCCTCAAGAAGGTGAGGTGTTGCAGTGCCGTGTGATGGCCATCTATCTAGGATGCACCCTGCCTGTGACCCAATATGCTGGGATGAGCTGAAGCCTTCCAATGGTCCTACAGAATGCCATCACTGAAACATGTTAACATGTTGCTTTGATTGACTGCAGAAATGTCTCCCTGATGCGGCATACTTCCTGTTTGGTCAATGATCCAGTGTGGGTCTTTTCTTAAAAAGAGCATTTCATGGCTCGGATTGCTTTAATTCATGCTCCTGTGCTTTTGTCTTCCCCCTGTCACTCAGGCAGCAGTAAAATGTGTTGTACCACAACAGCTAACACCTCACAGCTCCCCGGCTTTATGTGCTGCCTCCAGCACATCTAAATGTTTGCTCTGTAATGGATTTGGAACACTCATTTAAAATGGTCTCTTTGATTTCCACCCACCCACTCAAAAGCTGCCGGTGGGAGTAAAGGGGTTGGGCCAATGTCTCCAGTGCACCTCTGCGAGACTTATCATTTGGGCTTAGAAGCTATTAAACGGAGCCATTTCCTGTCTCACGGCCGGGGTTAGGTGTAGAAAAAGGCAATAAGTATGTTTCCAAGATGTCATTTGGCAGCAGAATGCATGAGGAGGTACGCTAACACATACTGTATATAGACTCATTGAGGAGTTGAATGAATTAATTGGGAAGGCTCTGTATTTTCAGTAAACAAACTAATCTTATAAAACATTTAGGCAGAGGAGTTTAAAACATGCTGAAGGCAAGATGTAACTTTAGAAAGCATAAAATAAACAGAAGATTATTGCAATTCAAAAAGGTTAATTAATCTCATTAACATGCAGAAAGTTGTACTGTACGCAACATTGACTTGGTGCGGGGGGGTGGGGGGATGTTATGGGGGTGTATGACCATTTCTTTTATGACACCGTTCTAGAATATTTCATTGCCAACCTTTTGGACTTCTTTAAAGATCTACAAAAACAAGCTTTTAGTTCATGTCTGTAAATTTTCGAAGCCATCAAAATCAGCTTTTAGGAGAAAACTACATTCTGTCTCGTCTGGGAAATGGACTAAAAATACTTATGACTCATCTTGCAAAACAAAGATTTTTGTCTAATATCCAGAATGTTTGAAGATACAAGATATTACCACAGCCAAGTGTAAAAACCATCAAACATTACAAGTTAAACCTTAAAAGCCTAACATACATACCCCAAACTATAACTGCCATTCTAAAAAACTGTATTTTCATGGTTTCTAAGAAACTAAATTATTGAGTTGACTAAAAGATTTTCATTTTAGACAATGTTTACAAATAGAGCTCACGACAGAGGATGACTAAGACAAACATAAAAGCGCAAATAAAAACAAAGGACAGTGAAATGGGCAAAAGAAAACAGAAAGAAGAATCTATGTGAAACACTGAACAAAACAGGAAGACATAACCAGTCAAAACTGGACTAATGAGGACATCCAGCATCCTAGCTAACAGGGAACGTTTTCAGAACATTGGCCAATGTTCTCTAAAAGTTCTCTCAAAGTTATCAAAGATGTTCTCGCTGTAATGTTAGTAGAACTTTCTTAATGTAACGTTATTTTTAAGTTGTCGGTGGGGCGTTTTAAAAACGTTGCTGAATTTAAAAAAAGTTTGAATGATGTTGTTTACTAGACGTTTTGAACATTTTTACAACTTCCAAAATAATGTTCTTAACATTTCTATTACTAATAGAAACATTAGGGTTATTTTTATCTGGGATACAGATGAAAATCACAAAGTTAGAAAAGCAAAAAACACCTACTAACACGTTCTGTTAAGCAATCCTGCTCAGTGTAACACACAATACACAGAGCTTAAAAAAAACAAACTCAGTTACTGTGCTAAATAATGTCGGTATAGAGAGAAATGTATCTTTCAGCACATGGGAATTGTGAGGACCGTCATTATGCTCATGTTAATGAGTGTCTATGTGGATTAGCTGGCAGTAATTACTTTACCCTCTGGTTATTCTTGCAGAGGGATTTTTGAATAACAAATCTGCGTGTTAAAAAGTTCACCGTAGCTGTGTTTGTCCCTGACATGCTTTTTTAATCAGATACAGAGATAGTGTAGCCTTTCAGATGGAAAAATCTCAATCAGACTAAACGTCTGACGGAGGTATGTCTGATGGCTGCTGTAAAATACATTTTCCCTTGTAGATTTTAGACCTTTAGTTTAAGTAATTATATTCAGATCTGACAACGGCTGTCAGTCACGCCGGTCCACGATTTATAAAGATAGCAATGTAGTATGTTAAGGTGCGCTCAGTGATCTTGTAAAATCTCACAATAAAGCTTAGGCGTGTAGGTGCGTATCTTGCTGTAGTTCTTTTGCCAGACGTTGCTGTCGATAAGAGTGTAAATACAGACACGTTACAACAGAGGCTGGAATTTCACATCAGTAGTGAGCTTGTGGAAAGGATTGGATGGAGTGATAATCTAGGCAGGGTAATTCGTGCTCAAAAACGTTGATGCTCGCTATCTTCTCGGCCCAGGAAGGGAGCGCTTTCAAGGTGTATCCAAACCTCCGCTTGACACTTTAAAGAATGTGCGTTGTGGGTGTAGATCAATGTAATGATTTTCTATGAATGCCAAATGTCACCAAACAAAAGGTGAGATGCTTGTTACAAACAGAACAGAATTCATCATTATCGTGTTGCTCAAAGCACAAACTCTCGGCTCATCTTGTTGCTGATGTTGTGGGCTGCACCTAGTTAACAATGGTAGGTTGTAAGAAGGTTTCCCTGACGTTTCCATTATATAACAAAAAACTTTAGAAATGTTATTTTGACTGCTCATTTTTATGCATGATTGCTTGGTTTTAGAACGTTCTCCTAACATTACTGCAAGAACTTTTTAATAACTATGAAAGAATTATAGAATTGTCCAAGCTGATTCAGGCTGATTAGTCCTGGTCTAACTGGTGGACCAGCATAGCCGTGTATGTTGTTCACCAGCAAAAGAAAAAGGCTTTCTGGTAAAGCTAGTTGATCCAGAGGGGCTTGCTGGTTAAGCTAGCTTGGATAAGGATACAGGAGAACATGCTTTGAACTAGCATCCAAAACACAGCAGATGCTGGTGACCTGGTATTTTTGACATAAATATCTGGGCATATCTGGTTGAAAGAAGGGCATTATTATTATTTTAAGATTTATGATTTTTCTGATATCTCTGTATTTTTGTCTTTATTGAACTCAAATGACTTATTTAACAGGCTGCTGTTCTTGAACTCTGCTCAAAGGGAAGGTTTGAAACTGACCCTCAAATGATGGAAATTTTTAACCGTTCTGCTAGATCTTGCTGAGCTTTTCAGGTTGTGCCAGTCGGTTTTGACAGGATCCTTAGGGCCCGGCAGTGGAAGTCTGGTTGGGAGCCCGTGGCATTGCTCCTGGCACAGGGGAAGGTGTGAGTGAGTGGGTGAAAGCTGATTCAGAATTCTGTCTGTAGATTCGTGAGGGTGTTTGGTGGATGCTAAGTCAGATCTCTCTGTGGAGTGTGTTTCTCCTTCACGAAATGTGGAATAAATACAGAATACAGAATCTTGCTGATGCCCAGTGACCTTGCGTGATCTCTGACATACGAGATAACACAGCAGCCCCTCCCACTTAGGGTTTTAAACCAATGAAATCTGCTTACCTTTGCCTGTCTCAAGGCTTAATTACAAAGCCAAATCCTTTATCAAACACGGGATACAATGTATATGTGATCATTTTGACAACATTTTGACAACCTCGGCGTTGACTGCCGAGACAAAAAATTGCGATTAAAATATAAAATAAGAGAGCTGAAATTAATATTGATTCAAAATAAATGAGAAGAGGATAAAACAACAATCCTTTTCAAATATTCATTCATAAAATGCTGCTTAAATATTTGTCATGTCTTACAAAATCAGACAGGCAGTAAATACAGCAGGTCAAGAGGAAAAACACTCATTGAAATAAGAAATCTGCTTGACTTGAATTTTCCTATAGCGCAAACTTTTTATTTTTATATTTTAAGAGCGATTTCTTTAGTCGTATGTACTGACAGCAAAGTCTTATTTATCAAGCTACACAACTGGAACGACTCAGTGAATCAAAGCAGTATGTGAAATTAGGCTACATATACATGGCAGAGCACCCACAGCTAAAATGTGATTCAATTTCCTGTTTTTATTCAAGTATTAAATAGACTAATAAAATACCGGCATAAACAGGCTGAGGGTTTACAAAAGCAGAAGGTTTGTGTTGGGACAAATGAATCGCAAGAGCCTGAAGAGTTTATTTGCAGGGTCGTGTGATGCATGAACCGGGAAATAATAGCATGTTTCAGCCGCCTCTTTCCTAATATAGAGGGTGTTTGAAAATGTTTCAGGGTTACTGTAGATCGTTTCAGTCTGAACACTGCCGTATGCTGATGCTGTCCTTATATGAAGTACAAGCCATTAGTTTCATTAGCCTGTATTAATCAATATTATGTACACTGTCGAAATTAGTCGGCCCCCCTTGTGAATCACCCGCTCTTAGCAATTAAGTGATTGGAATCGTTCTGTGTTTGAACTCTGAACTTGCTGAGCACAAGTAGATTTTTAAGTCCTGCCAAGGTGATAACCCAGCTAACAATTTAAGGTTGTAAGAATGTTTCCCTAATGTTTCTGTCGTAACAAAAACGTTAAAAAAGTTATTTAGAAAGTTCCATCAACATTCAGAACATCCAGTTTTTTAGACATTGCCTTATCATTACTGCTTGGTTATAAGAACGTTATTTAAACACTTTTACTTCTGTCACGTTTTCAAAATGTTCCACTAACAACATAAGAATAACTGCCGTATAAGGTGTATGATTTATAAGGTTATCGTTACTGCTGACCTCACTGCAAGAATGTTTTGATAACTCTATGAGAACTTTAGAGAGCATTAGCCAACGTTCTGGAAATGTACCCTGTTCGCTGAGAAATGCTATGCCACAGTGTCATATATTTTAGCTATAGATGAAGACATTCCGAACCAAAAGTGTGCATTTTTCCATCTTAATGAAACCTTAATGAAAGTTCCCCTGCCAAAAATATGTATTTATTTACATAATCATTTTTCATTTAACCGGGTTCATGGGGAAAACCCATTAGACTGTTATTGCACTGGAGGAGATAAAGTTATAATTCAGCCTGAAGACTACCTGCTGTAATTATATCAGCAGTCTCGTTGTGACTGTTTGCAAGCAGATGTAAGACGCGAACGCTGTGCGTTTATTTCCGGACACAGACTGATAAAATCAGCAATATAAAAATGCATTTACATATAAATAATAACCCACCCAATTAAACCTGGGCCTGTTGGCTGCGTGCTACATTGCAATCGATGGCAACAGGTAGGTAATGACGCTGCAAAATCGAGCTGGAAAATCTGAATAGTGATCACAATTAATAAAGCCATTATTCATGCTTTCATCATTTGGAGGATGAGAATCAAATGAAGGCTATTAAAATGAGTTAATATGTTTAGAGCAGTGATCGATTACGGTACTAATTAAGTCGGAAAACCATTTAAACATCCACAGCAACGGTTTCATCCTTTGGGGGGGTGGAAAACTTTCTAATTTGAGTCTTGTGACCAAATGTGACCGTATCTTAAGTTACAATTATTTCTCAGCATCAATTTTGCAGGTCACATATGTAATGAGTTAAACAGCCGTATGTTCACGCGCTACTCCGGTGTGATATCGCCTCTAAACGTAATGACCTGTAAAATATCTTCAGTATTATGATTCAGTTAGTTAATCTGCAGTTGATGAAAGTCAAATTCCTAATAGGAAAGTGTTGAATGAAGATTAAAAGCCTGAGGTAACAGGAGACAGCGGGTTTGTAATTTAGAAATCTTACCTGCTCTGGTTTTGTGTCAACGATTGTTGGGGATGCTGCTTCTAAACTGTAGCTTGCCAACTACAGGCTACTCAATATAAAGTAGTTTAAACTACTGTCAGCATGGAAAAATGTCATTTGTAGCATCACATGTTTGTAGTCAGTGACTCCCCAATACAGCGGATCAACAAACAATGTTGGCCTAATTAAACAACCTGTAAACGTTTGTACACTAGCGGAAGACTCTGTTTCCCTAACATTTCTAAGACTATGTTTCTCTAACGTTTCCATTAATAACAAAAAGTTAAAAAAGGTTATTTTTAAAGTTGTATAAATGTTCAAAACCTCTATATTTTGATATGTTGTATTAACATATACATATATGTTGTACTGAATTCAACCTTTTTTAATTCTGTACAGAGAAATCACTAACTTAAGAATGTTTTTGATATATGATAAAGTTACAGCAAGAACGTTTTTTAATATTGTTGAGAGAACTTTCAGAGAACTTTAGCCAATGTTCTGAGAACATTCTGTTAGCTGGGAGCTATATCAGGTGACTTACATATGATCTTGAGACATGCAACAGTGTTAGTTATTGCTCCCCCACCCACAACCAGCGGTTATGGAAATAGGTTTATTTTTAAAAAGAGATTCCTGGAGATGCTGCTCCTCTGCTCTGTGTTGTTTTCTCTCTCTGTGACTATGAAAGGGTCAAAGGTGGCCTTTGAAATTCCCTATAGAGTCCTGCCTATTAAAGTGAGACGTGCTGGCCGAGGGGTTTCTGCTACCACCCACTGAACAGCCGAAGAACTGCAACATCACGAGACAGTGATGCAGGCAATTGGAGGAACTGGGTTCTCCTCACACACTCAGAACCACTGCAGGTTCCTCAGCACATTCTCCTGTACACCTCTAAAGGAATATCACCCCCCTTGAATTTACTCGCCCTCATGTCATTTCAAACCTGTTTGTTCCTTTCCTCTATGGAACCTGACATTCTGGGTAACATTGGGTTCCACTGAAGAAAGTCATACAGGTTTAGAACGCTGTGATGTTTTTTTATTGTGTGTTTTAGGTTTTTTCACCCTTTTAGGTTTTAATTCTCCTATTGCAAGATGACCTGAGACAGTTTCTGTGTTTTCCATGTTGCAGTTTAATAGGAACAAAATTTTTAATAGGTACTTCATAAATATCATTTAGAAATATTTCCCATTGTACATCAAAGACAAGAGCATCCCATTGATTTCTTCCTTGTGAATTTAACCTGATTATGTGTTTCATTGGCCTTCAGTCTGACCAAATCAACAGACTCTCATAAGCAAACTTTTATCCTGCGCTGCCAAAACGGCACTATTTTACTATATTCAAATGGCATTTAAATGTCACCTGGTGCCTTTTTAACTTTATCGGGGGATTCCTTTTAGGGTTGGAATAAAAAATCTGTCATCATTTACTCACCCTGAAGTCATTGCAGAATCATTTGAAACACACTTTGTGTGAGACACAGTTTGAGAAACAGTTTGAAGTTCAAGTTGATATTTTCTTAAAATCTTATCTGGAAAAACATAAAGTGACATGCTTGCCGAGTATGGCGACCTATGACCTTTGCATTTAACCCATCCAGTTAGTGCACACTAACTGTGGAGCTGTGAGGTGTGAGCAGCCACACTCCAAACTGTGAACACAGACCCAGAGCAGTGGGCAGCACTGCGACACCTGTAGAGCAATCGAGGATTAGGTGCTTTCCTCATGGGGATCTCAGTTGTTACCTGCCGGTATTGGAAATCAAACCAGTGACCTTCTGGTTACCAGTCAGACTCTCAGACTGGTAGGCCACAACTTCCCCTTGAAAGGTTTTTGCTGCCATGGAGGGGCCAGATTTCAACTAATAATAATAATAATATTAACAATGGTTTGTTTTTCACACAAAGCTATCATATGACCTCCTAACACACACACACTACTGTTGTTGCGTCCAGTGTGGTGTTGCACACACTGATGTGTGACCCACCAGATTCCTGTTGCTTTTTTATCTTGTATATTATCATAGTTTCACACTTATGTATGTTATGTTTATTATTGGTGTTCAGCTGTTATGGTTATGGGCTTGATCATATCTTTACAAGTGTATTTGTCTGGTATATTGTCATTATAAATATTATGATTTGTGTCATTCAGCCAGAGCGTTGGCAGAATCCTCTAAACTGAGGTGAGAATGGGAAACAGCCAGTGTTGTAGTGTTTGGAGGTTACAGGCTTACGAGACAGCCCAAAATCTATAGCTGTCTGAATCAAGAGTCATTTTTTATACAATTTACAGCACGCATTTATATAACTCACAGTGCATTCAAGCTAAAAATGTATCCTCTTGTGAGAATTGAACCCACGACCCTGACCGTGACCTCTGCCAGTTAAGCTCCAGTCATCTGTTCTTAACAGTCACGCTTTGAATTATTGCCACAAAAGCTATTCAGGATTAATATATGCACTGCTGGTGTTCAGCTTGTACAGCTGTGATTTCCTCACACTGAGACATTTTTGGGCGGATGTTGTAATGTCAAACATGATTCTAGGGAGGGATAACCTTTTCAGCCCTTTCACCATTGTCCTCTTTTCAGAAAGCATGTTTGATGTGACCATCTCCCTCTTCTTTTTGGTCTGTTTGGCCACTCTTAAAAGGTTCTCGACAATATATTTCACCCAGTATCATAATTCATATGCTTATTTCTGTAATGACGCAGAGGGCAGGCCAGCAGTAAAATGTAATTGCCTTTTTATGACACTCAGAATGTATAACAGAGATGAGGTTAAAGGTTAAGTCACATCAAGTGATTGTATCAAGTGAGAGATTTACATAAATTAGCATGATGATTACCGTTACCATCTGTATGCTAAATATAACAGTAGCGTTCATGTACAATAACCGCATCTATGCTTTTCTCCTGAGAAAACGCCCTCTTGTAAAGTGTCTGCATTCAAACGTAACAGATCTTTCATCTCATTTAATCAAATAATCTGTTACCAATCAAATGTTCTGTTACTGTTACTGCAATCTACATTGTATGTGAAGCTTTGGACTCTATACTTATTGAAAGTATACATATATGTATTCTATATACTTTAAACGTATTATACGTATTGTATGTCAAATTCATCACATTCGTTACTTGTTACTATTTCATTTCTCCCAAAGAATTTTAAAAGGAAACAATGACACTTCAAGTCATTTTTTAAGTCTTTTGAGCTATGAGAGAACAATAAAAGGGATCGTTTTTCCATCAATCACTTACCCTCATGTATTTTTAAACATATATGACTTTATCTCCCTGTGGAACACAAAAGAACATATTTTCTCAGTGTCTCAGTGGTTTTGTGTCCAAGGAATGGAAGTCAATAACGTTTAAACATTTCTACTAACATTCTGACAATGTTTTTTCATAACTTTGAGAGAACTTTAGAGAACACTAGACAGCATTCTTAGAAAAATTCCACTTAGCTGGGTGGGAATCTATGGATCTAAAGCTGCCTGGGATTGTAATACTTAATGGATTTGATTAGCACCTTGGATTTTTAAACACTAGGCCACAATAACTGCCTGCCATCAAGTATTTTGACATGGCTGATGGTTTATGGGGACATTGGTCAGTTTCTGATGGATATCTGCACTTCTTTTTGTAGTATACTGTGGCCCTGATGGTTTTAAATCCCTGTGTGAAGAGCAGCCATATGATACGCTTCATCACTATTCACTTTTGCATGCTAATGTAAGCTAATAACTCATACAAATATTCGTATTAGCTTAATATCCCAAGCGATAAGCTGCTCCATATTCCATCTCATATTTACTTCTGTAGAGTCAGCCATGTGATTGACATAAGGATTTTAATTAAAGCTGAAGTTCAGGTTCCTAGCTCATGGTCAGTCCCATTTTGTGCAGTTTTGAACCTCCAATTGGTATGTGAACTATCCCTCTGATTAGATTAAATATCACATAAGGAAAGAAATCCCAATATACAGCATTACATTTACGCATTTGGCAGACGCTTTTATCCAAGCAGCTGACAGTACAGTCAAGTTACACATTTTGTCAGTACATGCTCCCTGGGAATCGAACCCACAACCTTTTGCACTGCTAACAATGCTTTACCAGTTGAGCTACACGAACACTTTTGAACAGCACTGTGCAAAAGTTTTAAGCACGTTAGTGTTTTCACCCCAAAAAAAATATTTTAAGGCAAAGAATCAGGCATCTTTTGCTGTAGTCAGACTAAATCCAATAGATCAGTGCAACGTTTCAAACCTTCCTCCAGAGTTACTGTACTATGACAAGTTTTAGGCACTTGTCCAAAAATGTCCAAAATGTCATAAATAGATTTTATTTATCAGTTAACTTGTATTATCAGTAGTTCAGTATAACAGTATAAAACTTGTAAATCAGTATTTTTAGGTGACCATGCTTTGTGTTTATAATTTGCGCCTAATTTTAAGGTAGCTTTGCAGGTAGGTTTTTTCAAGTGTCTTGGCGTCATTGTTGCGGTTCTTCTGCATTTAGTCTGTCTCAGGATTATAACAATTAATAGTGAAAGGAATGTCTGGAAATGTAAACTGATATTTCCATCTGTCACACTGCAACAAAAGCTATAAATAGCTGGCTTTAAATTCCTGGAGTGAATAAAACTAACGTGCCTAAGACTTTTGCACAGTAATGTAGCTCATAGCAGACAACAGTAAATAAATTTAAGGATGGATGTTCTCCGGATCTCCATTTGCTTCAAAGCTTGTCCGATTTGTGTGCTTCAGGCACTGCTTTGCATCAAAAACCTCTGAGAATTACACTCTAATATGCAGGTACCTCTTCAATTTCCAGGTCCACAACCAGATCTTGGCCTCTCCGTGCACTTTGGCTCTTTTGGGTCTTCTTGGAGAGTGGAGATGCAAAGCACTTTGAGTGCTGAGCAAACCCTCTCTGGAAAAGCATTCCACATCTGCAAAGCTTTCATCTGTACTTTGATGTCAGGCCTCCTGGCCAATGCCTCAGCCGTACCTATTTTCTTATTGTTGCTCTGTCAGTATTCAAGCACAGCATTTTCAGTGGTCTCAGATAAACAAATCTTTCATTGGGCATCAAGGCAAATCTTGGTGTTGTTGAGCAGGCTCTTTAATACGGCTTATGCAGCAGATTCGTTCCTCGACATCAAAGGTGTTTTGCGCACGCGAAGTATAGCGCAACACAGCAGTATTTGCAAAGCGAACAAAAGTTTTGGTCAGCTTTTGCCCGCAACCCACAACGTAATCAAATGACCTCAAACCAAAACAGAATAAGCTCACAATCACAGCGCAATTAACTGTGGAAATTGTCTAATTAAAGGTCAGCTTTTTTTGTTGCTTTGCAAATACGTTTTTGAAAAATCCACAGGGTGATGATTGTGACAAGACACAACATGACAAATAAGCATGATGTTACAGTCTTACAGTATCTATTAAAACAGCATCCAATGTTATGTGTGATCTAACATATGGAATCGTGCATAATCATCTACAATAAAAAAGGGCAACAGTTAAATAAGTCAAATATATCAGTTTACACATAGAAAGTTAATCTAATATTAATTTGGTGCATTTGTAGCTAATATCTAACGTCTGAATATTCATAAATTCTAAAATCTTAAATATTTAGAAGAATGTGTTTTTTGCTCCCCAAAGAGCTAATTTATCCTGCAAATCGAGAGCAGCTTGCAATAGCTGAGTTTTCTTTATAACGATATGCATTATTAATTTATTCTGAGTCATGCACCATTTTACGCAGCGCTTTGATTTTTGTGAGTTGCATTAGATGCCTACACAAAAGAGCCATTAAGGACGAGACCTAACAGGCATGCACACGGACGCTTTGTTTTGCTCTACGCACAAACACATGCAATACAACGTGTAAAAAACAATGCAAACAAGAATCATTTCTAAATCATTTATTTGCATACACACGCATACACACACTTACAGTAAATGGAAAAGCACTACACATGAAAGCAATTCCGACGGAGAGATTAAACTTGCTTTTTTATTTTATTCACGCAAGGATTCCAGTCACTTATACACACTTCAGCTCCAAACACAACAACCTTATGCTGTTAGCAAAAGTGCTCGCTGTGAAAACAAGCCCAAAGCATTTGCGTTGTACGTCCTGCACTCTCACCTCTGATGTTCCACAAAGCCTTGCACTCAGGCTGGACTGTATCCAGTTTAGCAGCTCAATGGCAACATATTTCAGTGCTGTGTAGACCCAAAAGGCAGGAAAACTGGCCTTATTCGTAGAATATTTAATTTCTTGCGGACAGGAGCTGTAAAACCAGGATCTTCCCATCTAACAATTCTAGGCTATTAAACATTTACCTAACGTTTCCATTACGTAACAAAAATGTTAAAAAAGTTTGAAATGTTAAAAAAGTACATTTTTCATTTTTTAATTCATTTTAATTGTGTTTTTAACATGTTCCACTGACTGCATTGAAATACCATAACATTTTTCATATATATGATATATACTGTTAAAAAAGTTCTACTAATGCATGAATGTTTTCTCTTTTGAGAACTCTGGGAGAACTTTACGGGAACTTTTAGAGAACATTAGCCCATGTTCTGTTTACATTCCCTGTTAGCCGGGTTCTTGCACCTCCAGGTTTCCTGTTTATGTTTAAATTGTCTTTCAACTAGATTATTGCAAATTAAACCTCGCTGCCTGAATCCTCTGTACGACGCTTCACACGTACGCAAAACACTGCTAAAGGATTTCTGACGCCATTACACAGCAAGAAGTTAATCAGCATTTCAACTCCCCGTAGACTCCCGCGAGCTGCCTTTGTGTTTATCAAAGAAAATACGGCAAATATTCAATTGTTACATCCCTGTAAACAGCAAAATATCATCAGCTAGGCGTCAGTGAATGAACGTTGATTTGATCTTGGATGTTATATTGATGATGAGGAACAGATGGGACGGAGGAGAGATGATTAATGCACGACAGAATGTTCCTTCTCTTGCAGATTAGTTGAGCCAGCAACAACCTGTGTCTGAAAAGAAGTTTAATTTCAGTCGCTAATTAGTAATGGTCAGTGTTCATGCAGAGTTTATTCATACTCTTAAGAAATACCTCCGTATGTGCCTTTTGTCATTTTAAAATATGCTGTTGCTGTAGAATAAGAGGCTAAAGTGAATTGAAGTCCAATTATGTAGCTCATAAGACCTACAGCTGAATTCTAACTATTTTGGCCTTTACTGAGAAAATGATGGCTTAAGTGATTCCTCTCCTATTGTACCAGCTCTTTACCGCATTCACAATGAATAACAAACAGGGAATTCTGGGTATTTATTTACAAACCTGTTTGAAAATCTTAACAGAACAGCTGGAATAAAAAACTCAAATAGCATTTGTCGCCCTGTGCCTATTGTTGTGAGTAAATTATTGTAAATGTAACGGTAATTGCTGTTACTTGGCTGCAGAAATGCTCTTAACAGTTTGACTGGTAATATAATATGTGACATAAATTTGGTTATGCAAATGATTCACGTAAAAGTAAATCTTAATGCCGCTGCAACATTGTGTTGAGTAATGATGTACTTTATAGCATCCGTCCCTGTTGTGCCGTGTCATCATCTCACACGCGCCTCATTCAATATCCCTCATTCAATACAAAGATGAAAGGCTGGTGTAGTCTGATGGTTTTAAAGAGGTTTTGAGGACTTACCTGCTGGTCTTGCAGCTAAACCTGCTGAAAATCAGCTGGACCACGATAGGAGAGCATCTAAGACCAGCAGATGATCACCTTGGTCTAGTTTAAAGGGGTAGTTCACCCCAAAATAAAAATGATTGCATTACTTCTTCACCCTCATGTTATTCTAAACCTGTGTGACTTTTTTTGCTGATGAGGAAAACAAACAAAGATTTAGTTTGTATCTTGTAATACAAACTTGTGATGTGTTCCACAGAAGAAGGAAGTCTATATAGGTATAGAATGATATGAGGGTGAGTAAATGGTGATATTTTTTCATTTTTGGGTGAACTATCCCTTTAAGCTAGTCTGTTCAGCAGGGCTTCTATCCAAAGTGTAACATATAAACTTAAACTCAAGACTCAGTTAGAGAAAGTCAGTGCCCAGCCTGTTTCCCTCCGGTCATTGGTGTGTGACCTCTCATTAACACAGGTCAGATCTGGTGCATCTGTGTTGCTGGTTCTGTCTCTACTGGTCCTCTTTAATAGCTCATCCCCAGCTCCCAGTGCTCCGGTTCCCCAGCCAGTGACATTTGTGGTTTTCAGAGCAGCTGTTGCTAATAACGGGGGTCATGCACCTCTTGGAGAAATCCCAGATCTTGACATTTCCTCCACTGAATGTAATATCCAATCATACTGTCTCTAATAACACGCAGGTCACCACCTACATTATTAAACAGGCTCTTAGCTTTTGTTACAAGCTCTCTGCTCAGAGAATCTGGTTTTCGATAAAGATTTGTTGCTGGTAGAAGTGACAGAGAGGGGAGGGTGAGAGATGAAACAGATTACTGAGATAGTGGAAGGGGAGGAAAAGTTTTATGACATTTTTGGCTATATATCGTGAGGGTCAAATTCACAAAATAGTCGTGTCACTTTGGCATGCGGTACTGCATTTATGCATTATAGAATAGAACACAATAGAATAGAATAGATCTTTATTGTCATTGTTTAAGGAATAACGACAAAAGAGCATTTAGCAGTTCTTCTATAATAGGCAGAATGAAGAATATGCAGTGTAAATAAACAATAATCAGTGTAAATAAACAATAAACCGTGTAAGTAGCAATTGAACTATTACTGCCAATGGAAAGAAGACAGAAAACTGAAGCTTATTTAAAAGGGATGTTTGTAAACATTTTCCATCAAATGAAGAAGTTTATATACTGCAACTATATAAATAAAGAACTCTATAAAGTCGATAAGGAAGCAGTGAATTAGAAAGCAGTCATATGATGATTAGTTAATGTTAGTATTTGTGGTAATGATGATATTCAGAAAGCCATTTTGTTTTGGCTCCAGTATCCATTCAGCCCAAATGTCAAGCTTTTAGGAACTGAAAACCCGAACCAATGGTTAAACTCATAATCTATGATCCCCAGTTTATATGTCAAACCATCAGGCGCACACACAGGCACAACAAAAAATTGAGATCATGTTGCTTTCAGAAAGGTTAACTAGTTCTTTGCCCCCATCAATATTCAGAGGCTGGGCCGGCCCCTTAGATTAAACTCATCTGTCACTCAGTGACCTGAAAAGAACAACCAGGAGTGCTGCTTTTGGTACTAATCACACACACACATACAGAACGTAGAACTACGTGTCAGTATGTCCGCAGATACATGGCATTATCACTACAGGTGATTTCTCTTAAAAATGATTGTCTTAATTAGTAACTGATGCTCTCACTTTAAACTCTAATAGATTGTTTGTTTTACAAAGCAAAAAGACACTGGGCAATTTGTGACAGTTTTATATGTTCCCCTGGGTAAAAATGTATGTTCCTGTGTAGCTTAACGTGCGTTAACAGCGCATACGGTCGTCGGTTTCATTCCACGTGACTGTAAGTGTCTGCCAAATGTATAAAACGTAAACATGACTTAAATTAAAATGTTTACATATATTAATATCTGTCAAAATGGTCAATATCTGACAGTTTAACAGATTTAACAGAAAAATTTTTGTATTACACACCATCACTAATATGACTGCTACAGTGATAATGAGAAACTGTACAAACATCCCCTCTAAATAAACAGTTACACTCTTTCTGTGTTTGTGGGCAATAGTGTGACATTAGTTGTTAATTGAGGTTTGCGAATCTGGAGGCATGTTTTAAAGAATTACAATGATGCATTATATCAGCGCATTTACAGCGCGCTTCAGTTGGGTTGTGACTGGTAGGTAAATAAGACAGAGTTTTGTGACATGTTTAGTTATTGGCTACAGTTTATCGCTATAGTTCAGTTATTCCGCAAATTAGTTTATCTTGTGAACATGATGTGCTGCTGGCTGAGGTTATCCTGTAGCTAAACATACATGAAAATAATTAAAAATGATTGGTTGCATGTCTGTTACATCATCAAGTTTGATGTAAATTATTATTTACTTCAGTCTAATCAAAACGTAATTATAAAACACATCTAAGTTGAGGAAACATGTTGAAATGTAACCGTGGGGGGTTTGAGGTAATATCTGATAAACACTTAATTTCACACAAATTATGTAATTATTGTTCTACAAGAGCTGTTTTTTGTCAACTCAAGCCATGTCATTCTTTAGTATGTTTCTTTTCTGTGTATAAATTGTTGACCCAGAAATAAAAATTCTGTCACCGTTTACTATTTTGTTATTTTATATAAAGTGAATGAGGACTGAGCCTCAAAATTGCACAAAAGTACCATATAGGTTTCACATAGCTGATGTAAAGTTAAGAAAGCCAAACAATTCCTTCTGTCAGTATAAAGTGATGAAATCAGACCTGCAGTGGCCTCATCGTTCTGACGTTCTAAACCGACGCTAAAGCTGCCAGTCTGATGGGAGAGAAACCGTCCTGACCCTCGCGACCTGATACACTGACAAGCCATCTGAAGCTGTCAGATTCCCTCACCCTCACTGACACTAAACACAGTGATTTTCACATAGGGAAACAAACCAGCGTTCCAGGAAGAGAAAGGAAATGATGTGCGTGAGATCCGTCCATGACACTCAGTGTTGAGACTCTAAAGTTCTGTTCCACAGCCATTTTAAAGCCATGCTATGCTCTAGAAGCGGTACCAAATTATGCTCCTGTTTATACGATAATGCTAAAACGTTACCGTATGTATTGTCAGTACAGAACGTACCCCGCTAACAATTTTAGCTTGCAAGAACGTTTCCCCAACATTATCATTAAGTAACAAAAACGTTAAAAATGGTATTTTGAAAGTTCTAAAGAACGGTTTTTTTGGACATTGTATTAACTTCTGGAAAAACACATCCAAAATGGTGGACAGAGCAATTATAGATTGTACATTTAAATATATCAATACATGTATTTATGTATGAGTATTTTACACTATTTGTCTGTCCTATGTATTTTTGTTTGTCGGTGTATCACACAGTGTTGTTGTGCTGCCTATGTAGACACTAGACAGCTAGACAGAGAGACACTAGACAGCAAGGAGTATTGTCTCTGCATATGAATCTAAGAGAAAGAGACAAAGGATTTTAACATCAAACAAATGATACACTTCACTTTTATATAACTGGAAATCACAGAGGTAATTCTCAGCTGGATTCAGAACCTACAATACAGTTTAAAAGTCTAATTTCTTTTTCATCACAGATGTTTTAAATGGAAATGGATCTATGATGAAGTGGCTTTATCGTACCGAAGTGAGATGAAAAGAGAAGTATAGAAGTAAAATACATTTAAAAAAGAAAGAAAAAAAAGAAAAAAGAAAACTATTACAATTACAAAGCAAAACACCTTTTTGAGATATAATGAGTAATAGTTGTTTTTGATTTGTTGGTCTGTAGTTTCATACAGTTGACCTATTGGAGTGTTTTGAAATGGTGTATTTTTTGTGCTGGGAGGTTGTCCAGACACCTGATTATATTTGTCTGTTTTCCTGATTATTGTTCTGAGCATGTCTGTGCGTGTGTCAGCACCAGTGTCATTTGACCATGAGAGCAAATATCAAGCAATCTGTTTTCTAGTGACTTTTCCCCATTTAGACCTGAGCCACGTGATGGCTGCCCAGTTATCTGAAAAAACAAACAATGGAAAATGATATATATATATATATATATATATATATATATAAAATTTGTGTGTTTTTATGTGTGTCCGTTTAAATTTAGCAGATCAATTTCGGAATGAAGAGCATAAAATCTTATTATTTTTTCTTTTGCTTTACCTTTCATTTTTTTTCCCTTTTCCTGTTTCTTTTATCTTTCTTTTACGTTTTTGTAGCTCAACTTGTAGAGCATTGCATTAGCAGAGTTTGAGGTTGTGGGTTCGATTCCCAGGAAAAACTGCCATGTACTGATGAAATGTATGCCTTGAATACACTGTAAATCGCTTTGGATAAAGGCATAAATGTAAATGTTTTGAAGTAATCAAACTGTATTCACTCTGAATTTGTATTCCCAGCTAACGGAATGTTTTCAGAATGTTGGCTCACGTTCTCTAAAAGTTCCCTCAGTGATCAAAAAATGTTCTTGCGGTAAAGTTAGTTGGACGTTTTTATTGTTTTATATCATGTTTTAAAAATGTAATTCTTAAGTTGCTAGTGTAACGTTTTAGAAACATTACAGAATTTAAAAAGTTATAAAAGGATATAAAAAACATTATTCACTTTATTCTATATACTATATGATCTTTCCTAGAAGTTTTAAAATAACATTTTAACATTTTTGTTACTTAATGGGAACGTTCTTGCAAGCTAAAATTGTTAGCTGGGTGTTTGCTGTGTTTTGTTATGTATCCTCAGTACACACTCGCGCTCAAGCATGCAACACAAGCTAAATTGACCTTGGTGTTGCACTAGCATTGAACCCTGACAGTTTAATGAATAATGATGATTGCAGCTAGCAAACCTGTAGTTTCAAGTAACGTGCTGATCTGTTTATGATGAGTCTCTCTCTCTCTCTCTCTCTCTCTCCCTCCACATCTTTCTGACCTGCGTGAGGCTTAAGTAACTCGTTAGAACGTTCATTTAGAACTCTCACTGTTCCTGTAATTGAGAACATCATTATTGATTCTCCGTCTGGCGTCTGAATCTATTGCTGAAGTCAAACCTTTCCAATGTTCTTTCTCTCTCATATTGCATATTGTGAGAATGAATCAACACGGGCTCTCCTGGTCACTGCCACAGTATTTGCTTTCAACAACTTTTCTGTAGTTCAAAAGCATTTCTGTAGGGTCGTGTAAACTGTTGTACATGAAATCTGTGTTCAATTTGTATAATAGGACTTTTGTCTTTTAAATTAGATGATACAGATCAGTTGAAATATTTGTTTAAAGCGGCAATCTGTAACTCTTGTCTCATTATTGCCATATTTATTTCCAATAAAATGTGCAGGTTAATTTACGTGCTTTTTATGTGTGTTGAAGTGAAATGAAATCACACTGACATTTCCCAGAAAAATTGGACCCGACAGCTCAAATTATAAATAATTACTATAAACTTACTGTTGTAAATCAGGTTAAGGAGATTGTGTTAAACGCTGAGAAATCAGATTTGGAGAAATCATAATACTCAATATGGCGCCGTAGGATTGGAAGTCCCGCCGACAATCAACCTTTATGAGGCATCAACTTTCACCTCTAGAACTTACCTTCACCTTACCAGCCTAAAAAATACAGTGGTTAGCACGATCTTAGCTGACCACTGTTTGTTTTGCCAATTCAGTGATTGTTATTCAAATCATCTTGACAAACAATTTCAGAGATTCAAGTTTAGCGATAAACTGTGCTAGTTTGTTTGTTGCTTAGATCTGACTTTATCATTTATGCACATACATGGCAGACATCTTAGCCACAGTAAATTCAAGCTATGCATTTATTTGTATCAGTGTGTGAGTTCCCTGGGAATCAAACCCATGACCTTTGCACTGCTAACACACATCAATTGTCCTACAGGAACACTTACAGAAAAGTGTATGCTATGTTTTGTATGCAGTATGCATCAGACGGTCAACGAATGGACGTGCCTGAAACTACACTAACTCTGTGTTTCTGTATCGTTGACATGACTGATGTTGGAACGTGACTGACTTCCAGACAGCCTATTGGCTGCACTCGCTACTTGCCATAAATCATGCAGCCGCGCCGAAGTGACGTCACGTTTGCGGTTCAGGGTGACAGGAACTGATGAAAGTCACAATCTGCACTGACACGGGCAGATTTATAGGCTTCGAGTTTAAAGCTCTGCTTTTTGAGCGCAGGCAAATGCCATAACCTTCCCCTTATGCCACCGTTAAGGGCTCCAGCTGCCCGTTATGGCATTTTGTTTATGGGTCTAAACATTTCCTTAATGGTGCGCTTGGCAAATGTGAAGGCCATCAGTCTTCTCATAGCCATCCTCATTTTGACAGAGTGCTTTTCGTGAGTGGAACAGTCTGCTTGAGTGTACATTAACAGCATCACATGATGTCACTGGTAAACATCCAGAGGAACGACGGGAGGCTGTCTGGATAAAACAACCAGACGCTTCAATTCTCAATGACATCAGAGCGCTTCTGTTATGACAGCGATCTTTATTTTTTCGAGCGACGCCACAACAAGAAAAGAGAATCTAGAACAGCTTGACTTTACTGTGACATGTGACTTGCTAATTAAGCGCTGTGGCACTAAGCAATCATTTAATTTAGTTTACGTCTTCAGGAAAGACTAATTGCTTTCGCGGGACTGAAGAATGATTGCTGTTTTCATTTGTGAGTGGCTATAAATTGACGACGAAGACCGTTTTAATCCGGCTACCTTAGCAGTTCAGTAGAGAAAAAGCTTCTTTTATACAAAATACATCTTCTGGTCTCTGAAACGAGGAACGATTGACGTATTTGGCAGACGCTTTTATCCAAAGCAACTTACAGTGCCCTAAAAGAAAAACAATTTATCGGTACATGTGTTTTCCAGGAATTGAACCCACAACCTTTGCATCGCCAACACAATGCTCTAGTAATTGAGCTACAGGAACACCTGCTGGATAACATGTAAATTTAAGGCAATTCAGAGAGTTTGTGAAGCAGAGTTATTTCTTTGAGTCGGTGTGTAAGAAAATATAAACATGTTTGCAAGATGAAAGTTACGGATGGCTACAATGAAGCATGACTTGGCAGCTGCAAACGCCTGATTATTGTATTAGTGCTGTTGCAACCGGTTTTTACAGATAAAACCTTCTTCTGTAAAACGGTGAACTCTGCTCAACCTCATAATGGTTTAAGTTTCACCATTTGTCTTTCTGAAAGTGATTTATATGTGAAGGTCATAGGAAACCGTACAGGTGCGCACACATTCACGGACTGCTGGGATATCGGTCTCATCACTGCTAAATGATAACAGGGGAATTCAATCAATGTTTGACCTTTAGGCGTTTGATTCGAACCATCATTAATTGCTTTTTAAGGGAAGATTAAATTGTTTTCCTCTGAAGAACTCTCGTTGTGATTTCCTACCGGTGGTGAGCACCCTTAAGGGAGAAAAACTGAGAGATATTTACTAGCTGGACTTAATCTGACCTCTGCGCTGGTAATCTCTCTCTCTTTCTCTCATATTTGACCCCTGCTTTTGATTTCTATCATATTACACGAGCAATCGCAATAAATTTTGAGGCAAAAAATGTCCTCACTAAAAATGCCACTGTGGGTGTGTTTTGGATGCTGGCGTCACTGCCCAGCTTTAAGCTTTAAAAATACTGTAGCCTAAGACACATGCAACCAGTGTCACCCAACCAGTATCAGCTGCAGGAAATGATGTCATAGCAACACTTATTCAATTTAGTTCAGTTTTATTTATATAGTGCTTTCCCTTAATGCACATTGTGCAAGAAAGTGTACAATTCCAAGCTCTTTACTGTAAACAGAGAGGAACAAAATACCCAGTTCATGCTTTTAACTCTTAAACTCTTTAAAAAACACAAACAAATAAACAAATAAAGCATCCGACGCTGGACAATAAAATACTTACAATTTTGTAACTTTTCTTTCCTTATATTTTACTTCCCTCAAAATATATGACGATCATTAAACCATTAATAGAGAGAAAGGTGCTTTTTGCAGGTAGTTTATGCAGTTACATCATCTTTCAGCGTGGGCTAACTGGGGCGTGCTAACCAACCAACGCTAGCAAAAACTATCTTGGATCAGCATTGAGCCTCTGATAACTATGATAGGGTTACTTCTGATGAAAGCATACGTATCACTGCTGAAAGTGTAACACTCTTTAAGTTTCTCTGCTTTATTTTGCCTCACACAGAGATTTTCCTCTGTTCCACTGTCAAGTAAATCACTAGGAAAATGAGGTCGCATTTGAAGCGAGCCTTTTCCTCAAGCAACGGGAGAAGTCAGACATGAGAACGCAGCGTGTGTGGCTTTTGGTGTTGCAGCCCCTGCGGTAACACATAAAGCTGAAAAGAGAGAGAGATTGTTGCTTTAATGTAACGTCTTGAGCTGTGCCTTGCTGACCCATCCCATAATGCACTTGCGCTAAGTCACTCTCTGGAGATTCGACAGCCTTGCTCTGCCTCCCTGAGGGGCCTCTGCCCTTGAATATAAATTGATGATGGTTATATTTAAAGCAGTTATATTATTAACGCCTCACTTTTCACACTTCCATCTTTTTCCCACGTCTTTGACTCGAGACGGTGAAACGTCAGTCGCAGGAGCGAGACGTCCTCCGTGCCGCTGCATTTCAAAGGCACCTTTGCTCAGAAAACCAGGCGATCTACCGCCAAAGCTCCCGACTTCAAAGACAGCGAGCGATTCTGGCCCTCGGATTGGCTTGAATCCTCCGCTCCTGTGCGCCAGTAAGAAGCCAGAGGCACAAAGGTGAGACGCAGCAGTAAGACTCCATGATAAGAGCTCGGCAGGATAACCGGATGAGGTGAAAAGAAACAAAGAATTCAGCAAATGACTGATCCCCGTGACAGAAGATGAAACATCTGTAGATGAAACTGTGTGTTCCACCTTCATCCGAGTCCTGCTGACACCAGACAATCCTCGTGCAAACATATGGTGTGTGTGTTCTCACACACACTCACACACTCACTTTCTCAAACAGGCCTATAGCTAATAATAAAGCTCCAGTCTGTGTAACTTCATTTATTAAGAGGCATGGTTTTCAGGGACGTTTTTACCTTTGTGAGGACCAATCCAATCAGTTTTTGGGATATACCTACATTGAATATTTCATTACATCATCAGTCAGAATATTTATGGTTGTTATGTATAAAATCAAACAAAAGGTAGACTATTATAAACAATAGAATTAAACACTGCTTGTATACAGGCTGTTTATATGACTGGATTTTGTCTTATGTTAGGTTATTTTCTTTATTTGTGCATTTCTTTGTGTTCAACTTTTTAATGAGAATAAAGTATCTGGGGCGTCTCTTTAACTTTCGGTTGCATTTGTACGCTGTGACCTGATTTGTTACCGCATCATCTTCGATTTTCTATATTGCACGTAAACATACATACACACACATGATACTAAACATAACACAAATATCCACAGAGTGGATTCTTCTTCTGCCCTCTTTTCACCCCATAAAGACGTTGAAGCGACCGCATTTAATGCGCGAGGCATCATTTGTTTGTCCTCCGACAAATAAGGTGTAATCGATGTGGTGATTAAGATCTCATTTGGTGCAGGAATAACAGGTCGAGACGGAGCGAAGGGAAAGATTAGTCTAAATCTGTTTCATCAAAGTCTTTTCCTCCTCGGATCGTGTCTCATTCCTCAGTATTGCCAGACTGTTTGATCAGTCCCACTAACAGCCGACACTTCTTCGGTCCCGTGAACAGAAAAGTGTGTGCTTACAGATCCACACCTGTTCTCGTACGTTTTCAGCATATGAGGTGAGAGTAACTTAATCTGGATCTTAGGGTTTATAGACACCGCGTTTCATACCTTTCCTATGACATTCATTGTACAGTACTTGCACCTGCCTCCCAGATGTTAAATTACAATATTTGACGTGTGAACTTCCAAATTGCTCTTTTTGGGTTTCGCGTGAACATAACCCACGTGAACCAAATGTGTTGTGAATGTTTGATTGTTTCTGCTCATTTTGCTGTTCCCGCAGGTGTAAAACAGGGTGAAATCATGCTCTGCTTCCTTCTTTTTAGACCTAACCTTACAAAAATGAACCAAATGAACTCCAGCAATCGTGTTGTTTTTGACGCATTGATTACCATTTCTATAAGCATAGCTTTACTATAAAACCCACGGTTAAACTATGGTTGCTGTAGCAAACCATGGTTATTTTGTGGCTGCCCTGGTTTAACTATAGTAACCGTGATTTTACTACAGTTTAAACCACAAAAGCATAGTTACTGCATTTTTTCTCTGTTTTTTGATTCATTTTCAATGGTAAATTTTCACGAGGGTTGTGTTTTAGGAAATGTTTGTTCTCTAAGGAGTTAACGGCATGTGAACTCTCGCGGCAAAGCGCGCAGACATCATGCGGGCGTCACACGCCATCATGCTCTCACTTCCTGTGATCTGTGAAAGGTTAATTGTTGCTGTTAATTCCACCTAATGACTGTCTGAATGTGGTGAAGGTCACCGGCCGCTTTGAGAAAGATTCGGGCCGGGCTGATGATGGAAATTCCCATTTCTCCGCTGGGAAAAGCTTAACTCAGCACTGCTGGGATGCAGAGAGGGGGGGTTATTATATCCAATATTGATATGGACATTTATTCAATATTAAAACATAAACCATAACTTGAAGGAACACAGGTCAGCTCTCCTGGTACAGGATGGGGGCATCAATATTTGATGATATTGGCTTCTTCCCTTATTAATATGTTAGTGGATATGACTAAAATGAATGACTCTTTCTAATCCACTTCTCCTCTCTGCTCTCTCTAAGGAGTGTTTGTTGTTTGTTGTTGTTTGTTGTTGTTTGTCACCGGTCACAGATCCAAAGCTACGGTCGTATCATGAGTTTATTTGCATGCACGGCACCACCAGGGGTCTGATCCCTGGTTAGTAGATGGTGATCCTTCAGCGCTGACTCTTCATCCATGAATTATAGAGCAACGCGAGCGTGGAAGGCGACAGGAGAGATAAGCAGCCAGACAGTTGCGAATCTCAGTGCGACATTAAGACAGGGAGATGCGCAGCCGGAGCGAAAGCCTTAGAGAATATTTCCCACACGTGCATCAAAAATTCATACTTCTTTGTCATCTCTTTTTCTAAAGTTATAATACGTGCACGCTCGTATTTTCATGCGTGTTCCTGCATGCGTGCGCTTTCTTCCATTGAGATCGTAGAAAATGTATATACATGTCATTAAGATTGATAGAAAAAGCCATTATTGCATATTTATTGACCTTCATGTTCCGTGAATTATTGTTCTCTTGGGCCTTAATTTGTTACTCTGCACATGCATGGCATGTAAAACGTGAATCTAAAGTTTGACAATCAGCTTTTCGCACATACATTTAATTGGAAAATCAATGCAATTTGCACGTTTTTGTGCACGTTTCTATAGATGTTTAGTGCTGTTTTGCGCCTGCATTTCTATTCAGATTTCCTTGAATAGCTGCATTAAGATCACGGCAAGGCAAACATTATACTCAAACATGCAAGTATAGTGCATGTCGTCAGTAAGGTTCATAAAGAGCCATTAATACAACTGATGTGTTTGTAAAAGCACTGGAGCGAGACCTTTCTTCTGCATGTTTACTGTGTTTTCAAAGCAAACAGCTGCCTAACTGTCACCCTTAAACATACCTTTAAAGGTCAAAGCACAATTCAACCAATCAGAGCCCAGAACTAAAAGGTTAATTGTTCACCACAATTGCTTTTATTTCTGAGCTTGTAAAGGCAATCAGAGAGAATCTACTGAATAAGCTGCTTGCTTACATTAAAACCTCGGGTCCATTTAGCAGCATCTACAATAACTGAAGCTTCAGCAACTATAGGTAACAAAACGCTTCCTTCTAGATGCAGTGATGTCTCTCTCTAAGTGGCGCACAGGCTTGTTTTGGTTGGCAGTCCATATTCTTTTTGGATGACATTTATGAATCTTTCATGCCTACAGTATAAACCTCCCAAGATGCCATTCTCTCATACATCATTGATGTGATGCGCCAGGCCATGTGACAGATGCTATAGAGTATACAGGAAGTGTTATATCTCGTCTCTGAGGAGTAATCATTGTGGGGTATGGTTTGCCACAGAGGAAGTAGACTGATTCTGGATCCTGGCCTGTGCACATTGATTTTTGCATCCAGACCGGGTTTCTCGCTGTTTGTTCATATTTATTTACATAACGTTGACAGTCCATCCACAAGTATTAGACAAAACCACACAAACCTTTGGCTAAGTGATTGCAGCATCAAATGTTCATGTTCTTTCCCCTCAGAAACTCTAGAATGTTTAAAGATGCTCCGACTGTTTTGCTTCGCTTTGTTTATTATTGAGATGTCCCGCAGGAGAGAAGAATTATAATGAGACCTCTTTAATATCTCACTTGCTTCTTCTAAACAGCAATGAGGAGATGGGGAATAAATGGAGATTTTTTGCATCAATCAGATAAAGATCTAAGTCAGCTGACATGCATCTGTTTAGGAGTTACAGAAGAGGCTCAAAACTCAGGTTGGTCCAGGTACAACAGTCTGCATAGTCAGACCACATTATCTGGGCTGTGCCATCTGCATTTGTTTTTTAACTCTATTCATGAATGTTAAACAATTGTCTCCTTCGTGTCTATATTTATTTATATAAAAACATCTATTTATGTCCATCACATTCACCGCCTCACTGATTCAATATTTGAAGAGTAACTAAATACAGTTTCCTCTACAGCGATTATGGCACATCATTGTATGTTAACGAGTCATTTAAAAGCATTACAATAGAAGCTGGAACTGCGGCTTAGCGGTTAGCACGTGTTACAACAGAATGATCTGTGGTACTAATGGCGACCCAAGTTCAAATCAAAGTCTTTAATCTTTGACTCTAGGAAAATTGGCAAAGAGGACAAAGTTATGTTAATGAAGAACTGAGACCCAATAAAGCTATTGTACCATGATTTGACAGCACATCCTGAAGTCTTTAGGAACATTCCAGATATCATGTCCTTTTCATAAGCTATTCATTGTATGCCAATTAAAAACCCTGAGCTAAAGATTTCTGAAGTCAGTTGAAGGTTTGTCCTTGGTGCTGAGATGGATCTTTGATGGTGGCATGCTCTGTTGCCTCTAGAATAACACATCTGCTCTGTTTGTTTGTGTATACCGTACGTGAAGACAACCAACTGACAGAAGGGCCATAGAAATGCGGTCATGTGCTGAGCAATAGTTTATTTTTCGTGCGATCCAGTTACACTAAGGGGATGTTAAGTGTTTGGTAGTCAAGGACCTCCTCCATACAAATGAGTTCTATGTTTTTTTAAAGAGAAAATAATGTAATTCAGTGAGGCAGAATCTCACATTCAACGACTCAAGAGCGGTTATTTCATTACATCCTCTACCCAGACCATTACACCTCATGTAGCACTGACATTTGAAAAGGGCAAAAAAAAAGTTCACCTCTTTTTCCTCGTTGAGGTGCGAGTGTTTTAAAATAGATAGACATAACCCTAAGAGCCATTAATGTGCCTTACCAAATAATCTTCAAAAACATTCCATTCAACGCGTTTCTCGGCAATACACAGTTGTGTGAAGTATGAAGACCATCTTGTGTTTTAGGCACTCCAAAGCGATTTCAGGAAGCATTTCGAAGCAGTTTGCACCACTGGACAGAAGCATTTCTTTTCTAAGTAGATATGTTGTTCAAATTTTGTGTTTATGTACTTGTATGACCTTTAAAGTATAACGCATATGTAAATGCACGAATCTATAAACAGGCAATTATCTACGGCAAAAATAGCTTCCAATTAACCAAAATGACTGCAAGCCAAGACTAGCATGTTCAGAGGGGTTTCACTCAGTTAAGGAAAAAGTACAGCGCAAGTAAGCAACGTCTAATATTGAAACAACGAATTACAACACGTATGCAGAATTACAACACGTATGCAGAATTACAACACGTATGCAGTAGTCCAACACGTTGGTCTATATATATGCAAACTAATCAAGTCACTAGACATACCTGATCATAATTAGGATGGGGCAACATGAAAGAACTACAAGGACCAAGAACAAGGACTACAAAACACAACTTCAGAATAAAGGACATGAAAGCCAGGCACAAGACAAACACGACACAGACACATTTCAGATTTGCACTTCTGGATTTTGTCTCCCATGTAAGAAACCTGGAAGCAACAGTACCGGATCTCTTACCTGTGTTACCACAAAAGATTTGATCTTGGGGAGTCACCTTTGCGAAACTCACGAGAGCTCTAATTGGCCATCAGGTGTCCAATCAAAGGCTCCTCATGGGAGCCTGTATATTCATTCTGACCTCTTTGATGAACCAATGATGCTTGTAGGCTGCTGTCTTTCTCATCACTAGCTGTCCTCTTGGGGGATACCAGAGCTTAGCAGCATGCCAACATTGTGGATTTCAGAAGCCGTGTACCAAAGCTGAACACAGCTTGCATAAAAAATGCAGGAGGCTGACAGTTCCAAACTGGAATTGAAAACCTAATGACATCAGCCGACACTTTTCCTCGTTTTTTATGAAAAACCTGTAATTAAGTGAGGAGTTGGGACCTGTTTGCCTCTGTGGCAATTTACTCGGAGACTGAGACAGGCAGCCGAATGTATGAAGAGGTTTTAATTGAGTGTCCTGCTGCTCCAGCCTGCTTCACAGACAGAAACTCTGCTGTCAGAAAGCAGGCGGTTTTCTGTCTGTTTTGTTAAGGGAAAGAATGCCGGAGAGGCATTTTCAGGACCTCAGTGTTTGTGGAAATAAAGCTTTTCATCAAAGCTGGTTGGAGACTGTCCATCGGTAAATGTAGGGGAAAGTTTGTGTGAGTTTTAAGAAAATACTTTTGTGAATTGCTCCTGCAAAACCAGTATTGCTGGTCATCAGTATTGCTGCAGTTGTGTTTTTGGTGCTGGTCCTCAGCAAAGCACTCTGGTATGCAGGTATTCCTAACTAAGAGCCTGCTGGTTGACCAGGAAGACTAGCATGAAACTAGCACTAACCAGTAGACTAGTAGAGTCATCATAAAGGTTTACCCATTTTAAAGCCTCTACTGCCACAAGATTTATTCATAATTCTGAATAAATTATGTTGACATCATTGGTATTATCAACAGTCTCCCATGTTTTAGATGTAAGAGACAATCTCATAATTCAATACGTAATTGTCATGCGTTTTTCACTTTAATACCAAAGAAATACATTTACAGGAAACCTGGCACGTGATGGAGGTTATGTTTTGCTTTATGCGACAATACAATGAATTTAGAAGTGATGGCAGGGCCAGTTCGATATGAAATATGCAATTTCTTGTGATTCAATTAATAGCAATACAATTAAAATATAACATATACATATATAACAATATAACATATCCTTCCAGACCTGGAGTTTTTAACTGAGCTCTTTAACTGAACCGCTCAAATTGATCCTGATTACTTCTTGAGACTCAAGCGCTAAAAAAAGTGGAAACCACGTCGTTTCCTGACATTGCCATGGTTACGCATTTTACACCATTTTATGTAATGAAGCAAACAGCTTTAACACTCATTCAAGAAGGTTCTCACTGTAGAAATATGTCCATACTGTACGTCTGTTAATAAATAAGTATGGAAATAATAGCGTATTATATAAATGATAGAATACATATGTGCATGAATACAAAACTCTCGATTCTGCACCGCTGATTTCATTTCAATTATCCGGCCAAATTGGTTGTCGCTTTATAAGATATAAAGCACCTTTAAGAAGGAGAACATACAGTAGAAGACAGAAATAGAACAGGAAATATGAAGTCATTTACATGTAAATGAGTAATGAGAGATTGTGTGGGTCATAAATGGTGTTTCACATGAATGATAAAGTGCTTTGCGTATTTCCGTTGTATTAATGTCAAACTGGGATATGGTAAAAAAGTCCCCAGATGTACAGAGTCACGGGGTCTCTGCGGGGTCACCAAAGGTTTCTTCTTCTCCACATGAATGTGGAAACCAGGTCATTCATATTTAAAACTTTGACGGTTAAGCATGAATGAAAGACTGCAGCTTTCAAAACCGGATAGATGTAGACTTCATAACTGCAGGCAGGAGTCTACTGAGGGTCCGGAGTCATTAGCTCAGATGCTAATGTGTAAGTTGGTCCACTTAGCTTTGGCTGCACCTCAGGTCACAATGGTATACTTGCTTTTAATTGATGCTGAATTTAGCAGTAGTTGTGCCCACACTGAACTTGCATACATTGTGTTTTGGGTGCAGCTGTTCCCGCCAGCCTTTTGTAACTAATTTTACCAGTCTGATGTCCTTGACCATTCACCAGAACTTCACCAGAACGTTCTTAATGTTTAAGTAGTTAAATGAACATTTTTAAAAAATGCTAAAACAGTGTTTTAACAAAGTAAAAAACTGGACATTTAGAATGTTTATAATTCAAGTTTTGTTGGCCAACCAGCTAGACCAAGACCAAACCAGCACTAACCATACTTTCAGCAATGTTTTACTCTGAGTACATGTATTATTTTGTTGAAATAAAGATGTATTGTAATTCATACTTTCTAAGTCTATAATTCTCCACCCTGACCTCTTGCTCCGATGAGCACTGTGCTCCTCATAGACGTATCCCAATAATCCCCCTGCTGATGTCAGGGCACTGGATCGTGTGAGTCTATAAACCCACAAAGACGATTATGGACTTATCCAATTTTACCTCCATCCCTGACTCAAAATAGAGCCAGATATGTTCTGATTGAGTCAGTGAGGCGGTGAATGTGATGGAGTTTTGTAGAACGTGATCTCCTTATCTAGTTAGACTGGACAACAGACAATGCCCAGCTTTAAAGGAAATAAGACAAATATTCTGAAGGCTGCAAACTCAGCAGGGGTTTGCTGTCTTCTGAGGGACTTTGTTGCTAGAGTTGGGTCAAGGTGACCCTGTGCTGTACACCACAAGCTCGCGTCTCCCAGGGGTTCAAAGTCTCTCCACACTGCTTCCAGGCAACACATAAGAGGTTTTTATTGTAAGTTTATAACGTGACCGATATTCTAGCAGGAAGAGCAGCACAGTTATGTTCACACACACCAATAGTGACAACAGAATTCTATAACAGAACCGACTCGCTTTAATTCTCAGAACTTACAACAAAATTTGAGATCGGGTTGGGTTAGCATGTCCAGTGTGTTTGAAATCATGCTGGATAACCAGTTGCCAACGTCCATCAGAGCTGCTTCTTCTAGTTTTGTGGTTTGGCCACAACCCGCTTCTGTCAGTTAATTAGGATTTGATGAACTCCTTGATTGGGCTCATTTATTAAATAAACCCAGTGTCATGTGTGATGTGATTTTTCCAGTCATTATCCAAAGCAATTTACAATGCATTCCAGGTATATATTTTTCCAGTTTATGTGTTCCCTCAGAATCAAACCCGTGCTGTACCCACTGAGTTACAGTAACATCATGCAGACAGTATTCGAACCGCTTCGGTTTGCTGTGGTATGAACAGGACTATAAGAGTCACACCTATTAGTAAACAAATCTGCCAATTACAAATCTCGACTGTGTGAACTAAACATGGGCACATAATCACATAGTGTGTATGAATATGTTAAAGTATACAGTAAAGTACTTTCAGAACTATTCTGTAGTTTTTTTTGCTTTCAGTTCCGTTCTTAAAGATCTGATGAAGGTACCAGAGCACTATCAGAGTACAGCAGTGCCTGCTGGGCTGCAGTAAATGATGCTTTTATATGGCACTTCAAATTGAATTAGCTCACCCAATGGATTTACAGCCTCCAGCATAATGAAGCTTAAAAGCAGACTCTTCTGTACAGTAAAACACCTGATCTAATCTCCATCTCTCCCTCTCTCGCTCCTTTGTTTTCTTTCTCTGTTCACTCGCTCTCTTCCGCTCCTTATTCAACACCCTAACCCCATGATCCTTTGTGTGGTTTGCTCTTTGACCAGAGTTTGCTGGCAGTGGCCATTGTGGTTTTTTGAATACACATTTATAATTGATTTAGAGTGTTTTATGGGAACTGCTCTGTTGTGGAACAGCTGTATGTTTCAGCGCTTCTGCAGATAGGAATCTCCCTCGTTTAGGCAACCTCTGCGGCCGGCTGCTTTTGTGGCCATACTCAATAAAGGCTCCAAAGTAATGATGTGGACTTATCAGCTGGTCGTCCCTTGATAGGGGGCGATGTGATAAAGTCAATTTGCCTGTTTTGTCCTTCACGTACAGTACAGAACTGAAACAAAATATGTATAGACGTAAAGCATTAACATTATAGAAACTTTAACGTTAGTATCATATGTCGAAAACGTTATTCTTAAGTGGTTAGTGTAACGCGTTCAAAATGTTACAGAATTGAAAAATGTTTGAACAAGATTTTGACCTTTTCATTGTTCATATTTTTTATGTTTTTAAATTGTAATGATCAAAAATGCAATATTCATTGTGACACCCAAAATGTAACATCATTTGCAAAAATTGAAAATCCTTATAAAGTACAAAAAAATAAAAATAAAGAATATATATAATCTATAATTCATTATTTAAGGCCAACGATCAACATTTTCTGAAGGTTAAGCAGTTCTTTTCACTGACCATTCGCCACATAAGACAAAAAAAAGGTTTCGGGCCCTATTTTTCACTCTTTTCATGTAAAGTGCCACCCACACCCATGTTTCAGCGATTATATACAGTCTTAAACTTCATTAATTAAATTCAGGTCATTCTAATTAACTTGGAATAAAAGCAACATCACAAAAGCATATAAAAAATAACCTCTTTGATTGAACGGGAGAAAAAGTATAAATGAAAGGAGTGACTCTCTCTCCTCTCACTTTAGTGCTCTTAAGAAACACGTCTATAGAGGCGACGTAAAACAACGCTTTGACTAACAGTCAGAAAGATTCTGGGGTCTTAAAGAGTCAATGCGCCGCATGGACCACACAATAGCATTCACTCATGACCATTTAGTGCACACAGCAGCAGAGTGCTATTGCCCATACTGTGAATAGCATGAGGTGACGATTTTCACTTGAATCCACGTGATTCCGCAGAATTCATCTGGTACAAAAACTTTCTGGCTGTTAATTTGGATCACGGGCTCCCCGCAGAGGTACATTAGTGCACTGTGAGGAAGCCGTTAAAATTATAACAAAGTATGCCTCTCTTTATTCAGAAAAATCTGCGCAATGATATTTAAGATGCACGACACATACGTTTGCATTTTCGCGTACGTTATTTGTGATGCTGCCTTTTACAGCGAGTCATTTCACAATAACAAGCAGCCCGCTTTCGTCCCCGTACTGTAACCTTCACCGTGACCCAAAATAAAGAGATTTATGGTAGTCTCACCGCTTTTATGGGCCTGTTAAAAGCAGAGTCATCGCAAAGTGAACACTCCAGTAAAAACTTTCTGCTTTAGTCCTCAGACCCTCCGTGGCATTTCCTGACAGCTTTACACTTCAAAACACAGATCTCCTGTCTGAGCTGGGCGTGGCCAGTGGCCCGTTTGCCACACCCTTTTTCGCAAGATATCGATTCCCAGAATGCATTGCCGCTTATAAGTGCCAGTGTACTTTGAGCTGATGTATTTGTAATATTCATTTACCGCTCGTATTTCAAAGAGGTCATTATTCTTCACACAATCTAGAAGCTTGTAGGGACCGAAGGACTGATTGTAATTTGGTGGCAGCTCGGCGATGACGCGTCTTGGGATTTGAGCAGCACTGATTTCCATAGACTCTCATTCAGTCAGCATTTCTCCTCAGCTTTTTGTTGCATACAGTGACAGTTCCAGAGCATAAAACAGGAATGCTACATGTCATCATTTTTCTCCTCCCTCTCTGCTTAGCTCTGCTTTACAGATGGACGTTAAATGTGACATTCTAATCCTTGTTTTTTTTAAGGTAACTTCACAGAATTGTTTATTGTTTGCACTTTTATGCGACGTCACGTTCGATGTGTATTTTGGTGATGGAGACGTTGAATATATATTATATATAAACGGTCAGATAACACTCATTCTGTATTCACGGCTAACAATTTTAGCTTGTAAGAACGTTTTACTAACGTTTCCATTAAGTCACAAAAATGTACAGAGTGTTGTTCTAAACATTGTAGGGATATTCAAAACATGCAGGTTTGTAGCATTGCATTACCATTATTGCTTGGTTATAGGAACGTAGGAAGTTCCACTTAAGAATAGCATTTTGATATATATATATATATATAAAAAAAGTTCTACTAACGTTACAAAAGTTCTACCAATCTTAATGCAAGAATTCTTTTAATGACTTTAAGAGAACTTTGAGAGAACTTTTCAGAGAACATTAGCCATTAGCGACGTTAGCCCCGTTAGCTGGGTTGTTATAAGCTGCATTAATACAAGAGCACATTGGTTATACTTTACTACGTTACGTTAATGTACGTAAAGCTTCCTCAAGAAGCCTCAGTGAAGGTGAAATACAGACAGCTAAACTTGTGCTGTTTAGTTTTATCACTAAATGTACTTGGTAAAAATAAAGGACTGTTACACCTGCAGTATAACAGTCTGACATTTAAAACCTCTTCTGTGGTCCTCTGAAGAATTTCTCGTACAGACTGCAGGGAAATTCACAAAGAATCATCTGTCTCCTAAATATCACTGCATTATATTTCAGAAACATACTTCTGCATAAAAAACCTGGACTGATATCATAGACATATATGTTATGATACAAAATGGCTTTTCTGCATCGTCAGAACTGAAAAGTTCTTTGCTGACATGTTATATAAACAAGTCATGAAACATTAAAGATATCATCACTTCATAAACGCATGCATTTGGCAGATACTTTTAAATGGTTTAAAGCCATTTACAGCACATTCAGGTTATACATTTTATCAATATACGCAAATATACGCTAACATATATATGCTAGGAATCAAACAATTGCCCTTATGAGTGTTACGAGCACATTCTCTTTTAAAACAAAAAAGTGTTCAATGGTCAATGGTCTGACAACATGTTGTTTTTATCACGTTTTGCCAATTAAATTCTGTTTACTGACATTAGTACATAAAGCTGTAATAAATCTAATTTACATAGGAGGCGTTTTTAAATAAAATGTACTAAATGAAAAGCTCACATAGAAGAATTTGATTTTGATGGTTGTGGTTCTAAACAATTTTGGAATAGCTGAGATTCAAGAATAAGACACAGGGTGTCATGTTACAATACCACACGCAAAACAGGCGCAACTGCTCCGCAAATTCGCCTCTGAATCTAACAGAAGCAGATGAAAGGCAGCAGTATAGAGAAGAAATGATGAAGCAGTAGACCTCCAGACAAATACACAGGCATCCACCTCTCTTTCTCGCTCTCTCTCTCTCTCCCTTGGGTGGCAGCATAGAGAGAACACACTCTGACACGCCGAGCTCTGAGCAAAGTGAGACTGACAGCTGCTGTGGCTTACCTTAAACACACTTTAATTGAATTACCAGCCAAGCACAGAGCCACACGCGATAGATGCACTGACTGAAAATGTGGGGGACTTTTTTAATTTCATTCTCCTAGCAGTGCTGAAAGCTGAATGCCTGATGAATTTCATGAGCAGGAATACACTGCACGCTCATATACACTATATGTTGACTCCCTATGGAAGGACTTATATATATATGTGACTATATATATTGATATATATATATATATATATATATATAGTTTCTATTGAATGAGTGTTGTTGAGCTGCTGTGAGGGTTTATATTAAATATTAAGTACAGTGAGGTCCAGAATTCCAAGACCACATTAAAAATGCCATAAAAATCTAGAAATAAACAGAACGTTTTAGGGTTGTGAGAAATGTACAGTACAAGAAGAACACGTTGTGATGTAAAATAAATAATAATGTTTTGAAGTTCTGCACTCTTTCTAGGGCACTAATCAAATAAGCATTTGTACACAGGAACAGATTTGCTTGCTTTCCGTGATGCACGCAAGCTGCTGGGATAACGTGAACATTATGCAACAGTTTTTTGAATCATCAAATGATTTTGGTATACCGGTGATATCATTTGCATCAAAAAATATTAGAAAAAAGAAGCAACTTCAATAGCTCAAAATAGTCTCAAAATTGTGATCTGTGTATTTAGTATAGATATGAATTACAGTGCTGATCTGCCCTTATGTGACCCATCCTCAGCTACCAGGTAAATTGATTTCGTATTTCAGAAGAGTATTTCCTTTCTTTTTGTTTATTTATTCACTCTAATTTGTCATCCATTACATTGATGAACGGGGAGTTCACTAATTAGATGTTCCCAAATGCAAATTCGTAATGATTTGAATACGTGTTTATACTTGTAACCTGTCAGAAAGTAGACATTTCAGGTTGTTGATTAACTGAAATTATGAAAATTATGCTTATTAGCATAACTTAACACCACCTAGCTTTGATCATTCACCGTCGCAGACATCAAATTTCTCAAACTGATGGTTTAGCAAAACCATTATTGTTGGTTTAAGCTGCATTCACAATACTGTGAAAAAATAACACGTGTTTTAAGAATTTGGTTTAACAAGCATGCCACCGACACAATCCCATAATGCACTGCGACTAGCTCAGTGCAAAACTAAATCCAAGATGGCGGATGAGGTGAGAGTACAAAGAGTTTAATTAACAAAAACTAGAATCCGGTAAAAAAAATGGATCAGAGTACTCAACATTTGCTTACTCAACATTTGTGGCACACATCTCAGCTAACAGGGAATGGTATTAGAATTGGCTAAGTTCTCTAAAGGTTTTCTCAAAGTTCTTCTAAAGTTATTAAAACATTCCTAAAGTAACTATAAAACAGTTTTAACATTATGTAATATATATCAAAAATGGTATTGCTAAGCTGTTAAACGTTTTAAAGCATTACAGAATTAAATAACATTTAAATAACATTCTTAACCAAGCAACAACGTTAATACAACGTTTAAAACACAGGATGTTTTAACCAATCCTAGAACATTCAAAAGAACGTTTTTAACGTCTTTGTTTTTAATGGGAATGGGAGCCGTTTTTACAGCCTGCAATTGTTCGCCGGGATATGTGAGAGACACGGGTTTATATGCTGCTTTTTATCCGTGCCTGCCTTCTCTGCTTTCCTACAAGCCATAAAACGGCCAAAAAATGTTCAGTTAGACCAAGGAACCATCCATCCCACTAACAAAATTGCCTGATAGAGGGAGGTGGATGCGAGGCCCTGTTAAAGCTGAGATTTCTCTCTGCCTTGAGTGCACACCTTTCTCACCTCTCTATGTGGCTTCATCCATCTCCAAAATAACAGCAGCACACGTCTAAATCTCCACCATGCGATGGCTGAAGAAAGCTCCTATCAACAGCTATTCTGTCGTCTTCTGTCTATATGTGTATGAGTGTCAGACACAAGGCCAAATAGCCGTGTCAGCCATCATTGACAACCCATGTGTCATCTAAAAACATCTTTAAGAAGACACAGCTTGAAAGAGACACCGCCTGTCAACACAAGTTTATGCCGTGCTGAGTCTCTGAGCAAGATGTTATTTTAATGCCGTCTCTCTTTGGAGGTGCATCAGGGCAATTTCTGAGGCCACATAAGTCAGCCCCTGCCGGTAAACAGAGATTACAAAGGCTTTTTGAAAAGGCTTCTACAAAGAGGCATCAAAAGAGTGACTGTAGACCAAACCAAATGCCACAGCCAAAAAAACAGGAAAAACTCATTTATTAATGCTTGACCCTATATGATGAAATTCTCATCAGAGAAATGATAGATTGAAATGTCACTTTAGAAGGGTCATGTCATAAATATTTCTATTAATTATGTTTTTTCCCTGAAACCCATTTAGAATCTTAGTAGCTTTGGTCCATAATTCAGTTTCATTACCATTTTCTATCACCCTTTGAATGAATGTATTTTGGCTGCTGTGCCTTTAAGAGCTTCATTTATTAAGTAAATGCCACTTTTTGCCTCACTATGCTGCATTGGGCTGACATATATGCTATACATAATGCAATATATGTGTATATATGCTCT
>JAZGTJ010000727.1:56168-83447 GCA_036877575.1 Botia almorhae | reverse complement strand
CGCCGGGCTGACCACCACACATTGCCTTCAAACCTGTGGGAAACACTGAATATAATATATATAAATTAATATAATAAAAGTTATATTAGTTAAGTAAAAAAACAACAACATAAAGTTCATGATTAATATGTAGCTTATTTTGATGCTTGTTTTGTCTTCTTTCAACCCCTGGTTGAAAAGCACTGATTTAAAAAGAGCTACAGGGTTTTGGCTGTATAAATATAGTGGTGTTTGTAGCTCTTAGCAGGTTTGTTCTGTAAACTGTACAGTAATAACCATAAATCCAGTAACCCTGACACGCAGTGAATTCACCCATTGATACAGGGTTGTGTAACGCTCTTATCTGATATAAACTTGCCTTTTTCTGTGCTTTTTTGTACTGTACGTTTCTGTACTTTTGGAGAAGGTGTGGCATGCATCATCGCTTTTCCTTTCTTTCTCGCTTTCTAATCTTGCCATTTCGTCACCAAAATCACACAATGTTAGCGTAATTTATTCTTTACTCACACTGAGAACAGAAAAGCTCTGCTATTTTTACACTTTAAGGTTCTATAGTGTGAGAGTGTAATTAGCCTGCATTGAGGGAAGAGCTATGAGCTGTATCACAGCAGAAAAGCATTACCTTTCTCCATAACTAAGACTGATCCTACTGCTGTATGGCCAGCACCTGTTGTTTATTTCTTCTTTCTCTTAAAATAAGAGTAGTCAAGTTTAGATAATGAATAACTTTAGTTTGAGCATTTGAATTGTGCATAGCAAAGGCGCATTCACACAGGACGTGTTCCTGCACGTACAAACGCAAAAATTGCATCCTTGTGTGAACTAGTCCCTAAGGTGTTGTTTGTTGCATGAGCTGGGCCAATCAGGCGCTGTCCTAGCATCCTCTGTGACATCACTTCCTGTGTGTCAAGCATTCCAGGAACAGTCTGCTGTGTGACTAACAAAGTAGACGAGGATGACAACTTTGAATATGTTTTTTAGGATGTTGCTTTATGGGCAAGTGTTGATTTTCCGCCAAACAATTGAGTGCTATTGTGTGCTATTAATTCATGAGGCCTTGCAATGCTTACTGCCTATGTTAAGGCACAGTAGTAACACACAGTGTTGACGCCCATAGCAACAGGCAGGTATGTGGAGCAGGAAGGAGGGAGATGATAATAAGGAACATGAAGAGGGTGCAGGCGCCCAAAATGACTATCATCAATGATACAGAAAGTGAGATATGAATTGATCAAATGTATAGGACCTTAAATGCGTACGGTTTCCTACAGGGAATATAATATGGCTGTGAGATTTCAGAAGTCTGTCACTTTTGAAAGAGAGAGAATTATAATAAAGGGAAACTGTTTCGAATACTATGACCTTTTGGTGTGAAAGCCGATGTCGTACGGTGATGCAGGAAAAAGCTGTGTTTCCTGTTGTGAAGTCCCTTCTGTCTGTGAAAAAGGTTTTTGTCCTTTTTTTATTTTGTGAATCTACCAGTAGGTTTTGTTGGTTGGTGTTAATCTGCATGTGTGTTCACAATAATTTGTGTGTTTGAGGGTGTGTTTGCTTGGATTTAGCTGAGCATTGTCTTGCTTGGATGTGTTTGGCCATTAGTTGGTATTAGCCAGATGAATCTCTAATTTGTGTGCAGCTGTATTCCAGTCATGTTGATTTAAAGGTACTGTAAGCTTGCCTTTTTTAGTGTATAAGAATCTTGTCTGTTTCCGTGACAGTCCCTAAGTCTATAAACCATAGGAAGTCACAAGAAGTGTTGCTTTGACAGTTTTAGAATTTATTCGAATAAAAAAATCTGTTGTCCTTAACGCTACTCTAAAAATTTCTAGCAAAATTTTTTACGCTACTTGATAAGATGAAGTGGAGATGGTACTATAGTTTTAGTAACAGATTTTTTTTCTCTTTCTCTCTCTTTGTTTTATACAGTTACCATGATGATGAGGATGCTGAAGGTGATGAAGACGAGACAGAGCTGAGAGTCCAGTGTGTGTGGTTGTGTTGCGGTCACATTGGGAGCGGTAGCGGCCCCCTCCCCCACACACACTGCATCCATGTTCTCCCCCGACCAAGAAAACATCTCCACATCCTCAAGCAAAGTGCCAGTCAAATATGGAGAACTCATTGTGCTCGGGTAAGAATGACCTTTGACCTTTGACCTTTGACCCTTGACCCCAGATCAGCAGGGAACAACATCTGTCTTTCAGATTTAAAAGAGTAATAATTTTAATGTTATATCAGGGATCGCTTTGTGTATGTATATGTGTGTAAAATAGAGTCTGTTTTTGTTGCGGATAACCATCATGAGAAGATGTATGTGAGATTGTTTGCGAACAAAGGAGCTCTCAGTTAAAAAACACAGAGAGTTTTAACGCGGAGTTAAAATGTTACGTGGCACTAGACCACAATGCCCTTCATTGACTTGCAGAACAGACTGATTTTTTTTTTCATGTTTGGCTCCACGCCTGTTCTGTAACACATTTCATGCTATAATCACATGCCTGGCTGGCGTCTAAAAGATCTTTTTTTATTCGCTTTTTTGATTAGATGCTCTCAGGGGTAGAGGATTGGATTAAACTGAGCCTGTTCAAAGTGTGTCGAAATCTCACCTCCATTATGGGGGCAAGAGTTGGGTTACGGGTGATCTAAGTGTCGTGTTGCTGATCCTGTCTGCTCAGCACTGCTAAAACAGTTTTATGGCTACCTTGTGTAGCGATTTAGTTCTGTTTTGTTTTTTTGAGACATTAATTCTGTTGAATCTTTGGGAATTTTATGGAATTTTGCTTACTGAATTTTCAGCTATTGTAGACTGTCTTTTAAAGTTTTTTTGTAGTTTTTTTATCACACGCACATTCTGTTCCATGAGTCAATCTCCTGTTGAGAAAGTCTCTCAGGAAAACCATTTTCCTCCACCACCTTCTTTTCCCATAATTCCCCCCGCCCTCTGCATTTCATTCTCTCCTCCCAGAAACAGCTGACACTAAAAGACTTTATCTTCACATCTTTAGAAGGTTTTCCCTCTTTCCATCTCTTATTACTGCAGTGTATTCTGGAGGAATGCAGTCATCGATGAGTTTACAAAGAAATGACGGCCCCGGAAATACCAGACCTGAGTCCTCTGTGTGTATGTGTGTTTGTGTGTTTCTTCAATCCGGTGTCCATGAAATTCTAGCTTCATGCTGGTTCGTGTTCGTCAGATTCGTCATGTCTTAATTCTGTATTTTCCCCAGACATAAATCCGTGAGATCAATGCAGAATGTGTCTGTATGTGTGACGTACAACTTTTCACATATGAAATAACTGAGCAGGAGCCATAACCTTGTGGAAAAACCCTGATGCCTTCATTGCACTTTTCTGAACAGCATGGCAGAGGGGATCATATTTCAGCTGAGGATCAGGGATTTAGAAGGCAGCCTCCAGAGAATTAAGCACAATCACTCAGCTTGTTTGGCTTGTTTACGGAGCACATTGCGATAATGTGGGTTTGCCAAAATATGTCGGGAATGCGGCCAACAGCGTCAGCGCATGTTTTTCAAGTGCCTTTTGCGAGCTCATGTTAAATCAATCAGAACAGCTTAATGAAGTCCAATACCGTGCATCTAAAGCCAAGATCAACACATTACTCAAACTACATCACATTACAGCTGGTGTCTCTGCCTGCTGTTACTGAGGACACTTAAGTATTGAGGAATTGGGGGGGTAACTAACTAAGAATGGGTAAGAACTACTCATTACCAACTAAAATGCTAATGCTATCACTTAGGAGGCGGTGCACTTTGCTTTTTGCCAGTGTTGCTTGTGTAACCCTTGGTAACCTTAGAGACAGTTGCTAAGGCGATTGTGTCAAGTTCAGTATGTTATCTCAACCAAATATATATTTTATGAAAAGTGCATTTTCAACATGAGAAAACATATAATGACAATGCAGGGCATAGGGAGCAGTGAAAGAGAAAGCCTTGTGTATATACACATTCACACAAAGAAACACACATACTTGCCCTCCAGACTTTGCCCCTTGTTTTTGTGTAAAATATCTAGGAATTGGATTTGTTGTCATTTAACGTCCTGCATGTTTGTCTTGTTTTCCCTAGAAAAGCTTTGGGCTGAATATCTACTGTACAGCTGACATATTAGCTTGTTTGTGTGTTTTGAGTGTGTGCGCTCTTCTAAAGCTTTATCTACCCTCTGTGTTTTTCACCTGTTGCCTGTGGCAGAGTTTGTGATGGGGAAAGGTTTTCAGTGGACTATCTCTCTTTCTGTTTCTGCAGGTATAATGGCTCTCTACCTAATGGGGACAGAGGCAGAAGGAAGAGCAGGTTTGCACTCTTCAAAAGACCCAAAGCTAACGGCGTCAAACCGAGTACTGTACACGTAGCCTGCACCCCACAGGCGGCCAAGGTAAACATGCACACACCCCTCCATCTAGGAAACACCCCTTCACATAGGACTGTCCAAAGAGAATCAGCAGCTACAGTGTCAGTTAGTTTTAGGCTTGTTGAATAATCTGAGAACTAGGTGGGTTTGATCTGGAATGAAACCGGGTGCGTCCACACAGACATCTGGACTGTGTTGAGCTCATTGGACGACCATATGTGGTTCCCCCACCCTCACACACACACACACACACACACACACAAGCTTATTGGCAATATTGGTTTAACAACGTTAGGTCATTCCATAAACTTCCATTGATTTTATATCAGGCTAACAATACTTTCTATCCCGTAACTCTACCCCTAAACCTAACCCTCATACAAACGCGCATGACAGATTCTGTTTCACAGCCTCCCTGTTCTGTCAAAGTCAATCAGTCTGATGGCAAAAAAATGATTGCCCTGGTATATATAATAATAATACATATAATAATTGAATTCTCCAGCATTTAATTGATTAGATTAAGCACTCATTTCTGGGGATGTATAGCATGATTTCAGGATTAAACTTAATAAGTACATTATCTGTAAATTGAAATGTTCTCTTCCTCTTCCTGTCTCTCTAGGCCATAAGTAACAAGGATCAGCACAGCATTTCCTACACGCTGTCCCGCGCACAGACTGTAGTGGTGGAGTACACGCAAGACAGCAGCACAGACATGTTTCAGGTACTGACTCACTGCTGATTGAAGTTTGCCTTAATCCTCAATCTGAGTTTTCCATCCTGGAGAGCATTTAAAGGCTTAATGAATTTAAGCTGTCATCAGGCAGAGAACAGAAGGGGTTTATGTAGCCCCCTTTCTTTTAAAGGTGCAGCCCGTACCTTTTGCCTCTCTACCTCCATCTTTGTTTGAAATATATAATTGTAGTTTACTTTATGCATGTGAAATGTTGAAGCTAAACTGACATTTCCCGGGAAATTGAACCAGATCGCTCAAATGGTCATTATTGTCATTATTATAAACTTACTGTACCATTGGAGATCGTGTTGAACACTGATCTTGCTTAACAACTGATTTTTGTTTGTTTTTTGTTTAATGTTTTGTTTAAAAAGTTACAGACTGCAGCTTTAATTGTATACATTGGTTCAGGCAGCTCCACTGGAATACATTCATCTGTGATGTTTCGAATCTCTCTGCTCTTCAGATTGGTCGCTCAACCGAGAGTCCTATAGATTTTGTGGTGACTGACACTGTTCCTGGGAGTCAGAGCAACTCAGACACGCAGTCGGTTCAGAGCACCATCTCTCGCTTCGCATGCCGGATCATGTGCCAGCGAACGCCCCCTTACACCGCCCGCATCTACGCTGCCGGGTTCGACTCCTCCAAAAACATCTTCCTGGGGGTAAGAGAGCGGAAAACACCGTACTGCTGAGACAGAGCGACTTGTATGTTTAAACCAGAGTTAAAACAGCATTGCTTATGTACAGAGTAAAAACTAACATAGAGAAACTAACTTGCACATAGAGAAACTAACTAACATGACTGAATTTCTAAAAAGAAGAAATTCAGATTCATTTGCTGTAAATAGTAAAGTTTACATTCACGAAGTGTTAAATGATGTGTTTCTCACTTCAGGAGAAGGCAGCGAAGTGGAAGACTACAGATGGACAGATGGACGGTCTGACGACTAACGGCGTGTTGGTGATGCATCCTCGGCACGGCTTCATGGAGGACTCCAAACCCGGCGTGTGGAGAGAGATCTCGGTGTGTGGAAACGTGTTTACACTCAGAGAGACCCGCTCGGCTCAGCAGCGAGGGAAAATGGTCAGTGCTGCTCTTGACATAATCCAGTGAAGGAAATACTTTACAAATAAACGATTAATTTTGGTTGATTTATTGCAATACATTCGTGTATTAAATTTATAGCCCTAGTGATAATCAGAAAAACTGTTTTGGTTTAAATTTTCTGTTTTGGTTTAAAATTTTGCCAAAAATATACTGCATAAATGGTGTTGCATAATCGTTACTGACATATTTGTGCAATCACACAATATATGTATATATAAGTATATATACTATAGATGAGCCACATGAACAGGACATGTCATCTTGTGTTTGTAAAGCGAGCTGTAATGTGCCATTGTGAAATTTAAGCTCTGTTGAACAGTCAGATGGTTCCCTGCAAGACGGGACATTAGGGCATTTCGGTGCCGTCGAGCGGTTGCTCTGGGACGCAGTTGCCACAGTAACGGCTCAGGCGAGATGTTTTTTTGCTGTTGGATGTAACACAAAGCTGTAAGGCGATCCAGAGTTGATCCGTTAAGTGCGCCAAACAGGAGGTCCGAAGAGAACAACCTCTTTCTCTCTCTCAACACTTTCCCCCTGTGGTCATAATATGTCATTATCTTTAACATTCATGTGATCAAACTGACCTAATAGAGGCCTGTAAAGACTCAGCTCAGAACTGGATTGACCGGTTGGCCACATTGTGGAAAACTAATCAAGCCTGTGTGACACGTGTACACTCACAGCACAAGTCCAGAGGTTCAGAGGCGCCTCGCTAATCTGGCTTGTCACAGACAGAACAAACACACACCTGATTGGTGCTCAAGTGCTACTCCTGAAAAATCCAGCTACTAGCACAACAGCAGCTAATGCTGTCTCAGGGCTGGCCAATCACTGACTGAGCTGCTGTGGAGATGTACAGAACATATCAGGTTAAACAGAGGTCAAACACTTGTTGTCTGACATTTTTTGTGGCCCTGATTTTTATAGTGGGCACTTGTACTCAAGTGAACGTCTATATCTGGGGTCTCAAGTCCATGTTCCTGAAGCTCCACAGACCTGCAGACTTTAACAGACCTGCTCCAACACACCTGGCTGGATGTTTCTAGCAGTCCCGAATACCTTGATTTGCTCTTTCAGGTGTGCTTATTTAAGGTTGAAGCTAAATTCTGCAGGTCTGTGGGCAGCTGTGTTCTGAACTGCACCGCAGACATTAACATTGTGTCCATAGTTGTGTGTGTGTGTGTGTGTGTGAGAGAGAGAGAGAGAGAGAGAGAGAGAGAGGCATGGCTAATGCAGTATGATAAAGGTCAAAAGGCTGGTTAAGGACGATTCGTGTTCATTTAGTTTTTTGTGTCTGTGTGCATCACATACTAATTGACTTACTTTTTAACTGGTTAAACAGGTCTGTTTTTATAATAACTGGCAGTATTGTTGTTTTTTGTGTACTGTGCATTTGTAAAATCTCTTGTTCTGAGGTCTTCAATTTGTCACAGTTTGGGCCTACTGCCCCCTGCAGGCTCTCACTCAACACTATCCCTCGTCATAGCAGCTGCTTGGATTTGACTTAATCACCTGGAAGTAGTTTATAAATGCATTTGTTTCACTCAGTTGGGGCCGTATTTAAACATATTAATATTCATTAAGGGCCTATTTATCATTAAGACCTACCTGCCTGGTTCCCAATTTACATAAATTGTAATTTCCCAGTTTGAAAAAGTCATGGAAATGTATAACAAATATTTATTTTAAATTAATATGTCTCTCTCTCCCTTTCTCTCTATCTTTCTCCTTCTGTAGGTAGAAAACGAGACACAAGAGTTAGTGGATGGCTCTCTGATCGATCTCTGTGGTGCGACTCTCTTGTGGCGTACGGCCGAGGGGCTCTCCCGCACTCCCACTGTCAAACACCTGGAAGCCCTGCGTCAGGAGCTGAACGCCGCTCGACCCCAGTGCCCTGTTGGTTTCAACACCCTTGCCTTTCCCAGCATGCGGAGGAAGGACATAGTGGATGAGAAGCAGCCCTGGGTCTACCTAAACTGTGGTCACGTTCATGGCTACCACAACTGGGGGAATCGTGACGCCGAGCGGGACGGAAGACAGGGCCGGGAACGTGAGTGCCCCATGTGCCGCGCCCGCGGCCCCTACGTTCCTTTGTGGCTGGGGTGCGAGGCAGGGTTTTATCTGGATGCGGCCCCACCCACTCATGCATTTAGTCCATGCGGTCACGTATGCTCAGAAAAGACAGCGGCATACTGGAGTCAGATCCCCCTCCCCCACGGAACACACACTTTTCATGCCGCCTGTCCCTTCTGTGCCCAGCAGCTCAATGGTGAGCTGGGATACATTAAACTGATCTTCCAGGGGCCGGTGGATTAAATTCACCTGCCTACGACCCTATGCCCCAGTAACCACAGCCTGCTGTGCTTGTGAAAAAAATTAATCAGGCTGCTTCTCTCTCTCTTCCTGGTTCTGTAATTTGCTATTCTTTTTATAAAGCTGACATTTTCTGCGCTCATAGACTGTTTTTTCCTCCTTTGGTTTGTAAGTGACCTTTATACTGCTTTTCTGAATATAGAGAAAACCACAGAGATATATATTTTCAAATAAAATAATTAAAGCCAAAAAAAGATTTAAAACGAACAAACGTATTAAAAACGGCAAATGTATATGCACACCCATGTTGGAGTGTTTTGATTGGGCGACTCTGCTTTTCATTGGAAGTGGTGGGCGTGGCTGTAATAAATGGTGATCTGTACAGTGATTATTTGCAGTTTAACAGTAATGCTCAGCAGTAGAGAGGCAACACAACATCCTTGTTTGTGACAAGCTAACCGAAGAGTCTATTTGTATGCAAATCACTCAATAATTCATAAAGTGTTCATAAAGCAACTACATTAGATTACAGAAAGTTGTTTCCTGTATAATTCACATATGTCTAACTTAAATACTTGTAAACGTTTTTATTTATACAAAATATCAATGTTTATCTGAAAATAATTGGTGTGTTCTTGGGGAGTGATGTTTTATGTAGCTGTTTTGGTTTCAGGTTTTTAGTTTGTCTTTTTCTCTCTGATGTCTAACGTAAGTCTTTTTCATGTCTTCACGTAGCCTTTGATAACGCTCAGAGTTTTCTCTGTTCTGTGGTTTGTCCTCATTTATGTAGGTAGCACGACTGTGTGTGTGTGTGTGTGTGTGTGTGTGTGTGGAATCTTCTTTGCAATAGTTTCAAGGTGAAGTAATAAGAATACACTCAGATAAAAATTATTGCTCAACTCCAGAAACATCAGAAGAACTTCCAGAAAAGGCCTGAAAATTTCCTCATCCCTTTAAGCACAGGCCAAAACCACAAGCTCTGTCAGTGTGTGTTTGCGAACAATTGTGTGTATAGGTCAGTCGTTAATATCCCTGTTCTTAAGTCTGGGCCTTTATCTGTAGGTAAGTCCAGCCCTATATCTGTATGCAGACTGTAGAGGTGTTGGGAAATACATAGTTACACAATATAGTTTGTGCTCTTGTTGCCAGAGATTCGCTCTAGTACAGTGCTACTTAGCTGGTTTTGCGTCAGGTTTTGAACGTCATTTGGTAACTTGCTAAATTATTAACAAAACATTTACTGAATAGGAAATTTTAGTTTTCAAATTGTCTTATGAATTTAGTGGTTTCATACTCTTGGCCAATAATTCACTGCACAAACGATGCTTAAACGCATATTTAATGTAGTCTACATCATTTTTAATTTGGTCCAGTTTTGTTTTTATATTTGAAAATGAGGGGATGTCCTGCAACCAGCCTTTGTTGGCATCTGCCTAATTTGGCTAACAAGTGACAGATGAATTTGCACCAAAATGCTGTAGAGTTTGATTGGAAGGTTAGTTGCTTTTATTATTTGCATTCTGTGTTATTTAGACCTGCAACCCTCCAGTTAGGAACAACTGCACAACTATGTCTTTAAAAGAATATGCCTAAAGAAAAAGTCTGGCAATGCTGAATTTTGATTGGCTGTTTACCCAACACCTACTGGAAACATGATCCCAACAGAGATCAACACTCCTCTGTTAGTTCAAAACATTAAGAAGGTTGTTTTTCCTTGAAAACAGTGATACCATTTTCTTTCTACTCGTCCCTAACATTCACCCCGCATTCTGTTCATTATTGACGCCTGTTTGCAAGTTAAATTTTAGCTCTCAGTTTCAACCTCAGTTTTTTCAACCTCAGTTTTTTCAACCTCAGTTTATGAGTATGCTAATATATTTTATTTTTAATTTGTGTAATGACATTTGATGTATTTTACATACTGTCGTATGTACAGTGTGAATGTTAAATGTACTGTACTGTGTTTTGTGTCAGATTCTGGATAGCGTATTTTAAGGGTTGAGAACTCCAGAATTCCGTGAAGTGGATTCGGATATTTTTCCCGGCTATGGATTCCACTTATTCCAGAGACTGTTCAAATCCTGCTGTTCTGAACAGCAACCAGATTCAGCATGCTCACCTCAGGGAGTTTCTTCCATTCTGGCCACCAGGGCATGAGTTTATGAAGTATTTCAGATCCAGGCAGCTGATCTAGGATCTGAATGTTTGGAAAATCTTAGCCACACTGTGCTTAAAAGTGCTAAGAGTGAAGTTTCATCATGCCACAGGCATATTAGGCTGTCACTTGTGTTCCTCAATAGCTGAATTTGAGGATACCTCGTTATCAGAGTTTCCCTCTCCACTCTCATTCCGTGTGTCTTCTTTCCAGTATTAAACACACTAAATGTTTTCCACACACCCTGAACTTTTAAGGTTATCTATCACCCGTTTGTCTCAAGCTGGTTTGTGTAAAGGGCTTTTCTTCCTTTTCATTTTATTGTTGATTTTGCTTTAATTTTTGGCTGTCTATTGTCATGTTTTGGTCTAACCTGTCTGCATGATCCTAAGTGTGTGTGTGTGTGTGTGTGCGTGTGTGTGTGCGTGCGTGTATGCGTGTGTGTGTGTGTGTGTGTGTATGCGTGTGTGTGAAAAAGCGAGAATGTGTCCTTCTGTTCTGAAAAGTCAGAATAATTAAAGGCAAATGCTGTTTCTGATCTACCACTTTTTGTACTACTTTTAAGCAAATAAAATTAAATAAAAACAAGTTAAACGTGTGGACATGGATGTTGTTTTTATATGTCATGAACTATGGGCGGTGATGTGTTGTGTATACTTATTACAATTTGGAGATTTTTGGCCGCTTGTGTTTAAAAGAGCCACAAGATGGCAGCATAACAGGATTTAAAAATGTGTAAGTTTAAACTATATTTCCATCTGTTACAGTTCTTTCAACTGTACTTTCAACTTCAATTGTTACTGATACATCATAGTTTAAAGTGGCAGTTTGGGTGGTAAAAATGTTGTAGTCAATCAAATGTGCTTACGAACCATCCAGATCAGACCATTTATGGATGTGGTGGCCTCATTATTACTTGCTAGGAAAGTAAATTGCGAAGAAGTACCAGTAATTTCAACAGTTTCTCATGAAAGAGCTTTTTTGTATGTACTCTGTTTTGATGGGTCTTGCATAAGTGGCCCCTCTGTCACCAGAATCAAAGCAGCCAAAATCCAGTCAAGGAACGTCCTTTGAGAAACAGAGCCAATGTACTTCAAGACAGCAGATGTGAGAGAAAGCAAACCAAAAACATGGTTCTAATCTTGATATAGTTATGTTTTATGTTACTCTCCCCAATGAGGTCCCATTTTATTAGGCATCTTACATCTTACATGCCTTTTTACTCTCACTGAGCTATATGCTTGTAATTCAGTGACTGTAAAATACATTAGCAATCTACAGTGGAAGCTTTTCTGCCCTTCTCAGGGCATCAACGAGACTATCAGCGTGTCATTTGATGGTAATGGTACCTATAACCTTCATTACTGACCCAACATAAGAACCCCTGATATTAAACTCAATTTAAAGGGATTGTGCGCTGTTAGTTGACATTTGAATTGGGATTTTTGTAGGAAATATTTCATAGGCTTGAGGACGTTTTGTGCTATGAAATTAACTAATGAATACATTTCAAGGTAAATCATTCAATGGTCTTTCTGAGTCCACCTGTTTGATGACACCTCCTGCATGAAGAAATTAAACGCAGGCTCTGGAAAGCAACTGTGGCCAGAGAAGCCAGAAGTTTCCTGTTTTCCGTACTTATGCGCTCATCTTGTGACAAAATAACAAAACGTTTCATTTCCACATGGTTCTGTTACAATGCAAAGTGAGAATAGAAGGAGAGATAGAAATAGAAATATTTACACGCTTTGTAATGTTTCAGAAACATTACATTGATCATTGAACTCATTAATATGTAAATAAAAATGTTAACCCAGGGTTTGCAAATGTACAGTGTGGAAACCATCATCCCTAAATACCCAGGATTATTTATTAACCCAGGCTAAAGTGTGAGAAATTGTTGAGAAGCTAGGTAACCAAGGATTATGTTAACCCAGGGTTAATTAATTGAATGCCCATTTCAGGTGTCAAATTTCTTAATAGTGTGTGATGGATGTATATTCCACATTTTGCCAAAGCATGAATTGATTGGTTGTCTGAGATAATCTGAAAATAATTGATAGTGTGCAGGTTATTAACACATCAAATTCCATGCTTGACTGTTTTCACATTAACATCAGTGGAACACAATAAGTTGCTGCCTGTGTTCAGGTCTTTATGGGTAGACACCTTTTCCCTACATCACACACACATTCCCTCACTGTCGTATTCCTGTTTATCATTTCCTGTGATTTTCTTTACAGACAACCAGCACATGGGTTGAATTTCCTGTTAATTATTTTCTGTGAAAAAGGACAACACGAACTGCTGTTGTTCTGTTCCATATTGCACTTTATTTAGTTCCACAGAACTTTTAGGATCTAGAACATTCTCTAGAACACAAAGAGGGAACTGTCGGCCTTCACTGTCGCAGAGCGCTTATTGCTTCACCCCTCTTTTCTTTCACATTTGTTAGAGGACGTTGACCCTAAACGGACCATTTGAGATGCCATAGGTACAATAAGATATACTGCATTCTCAGAGTAAAAAATGTAAACAATCAAAACACGATTATGTAAATTTGTGCTAATGCGTACATAAAATGAAACAGACAAACTCTGGAACACTACAGAACAGAAACTCTAAAGGAAAAACACACAATAGACCCAGACGACTACAAAAATAAATCTCTGGAATGATGAAAGTTGTTTGAAGGAATCTGTAGTGCTGTGATCAGCTCCACTGATGGAGGCTCTGAGAGACGCAGGTGTGGCTGGGTCATGTGAATTGGCATCCAGGCCAACGCAGGAATGCATCAGTGGTCCAGGATCCGAAGGTTTCCGGACACGATTTTATTTTCCAACACAGATCCGGCTGGAATGTCGATTCTGTCTCCATGGTTAGCAATGATGATGACAGTTCCCTGGCGAGGACGGTAAAATAAATATATTTTAGAGGCAAAACTTTGGGTTTGCTGACTGGTACTTTTTCCTCACTTTGAGCCTGTAACCTTTAAACTTTTCAGTAATAGTTTGTCAGTGTCAGCAATGACCCCGATTGGAAAACCACTCAGCAGGTTTAGAAGTGAACAGACAAGTTCATTTTTGCAGTGTTTCAGTGCAAAACCTGCATGCCATTATTTATTAACCAACTGCAATCAATTTTAACCAGGTGCTGTAAAATGATACCAAACTTCACAGAGTCCTAGTGAAAATGAGCTGATTTGAGACATCTTTAAGATGTTCCGTGCTCTTACCTTCAGAGTGACCTGCTTTCCAAAGGTCACATCTCCAGACACTGTCAAGTGATCCAGCTCCAGCATGTCTGGAATGCTCTCGAATCGAGTGAGGTATTCCTGAACCTAAAAAACAGATTAATCTGGACTGAGGCTTTCAAAGTTTTAAAGAGACAACTCACCTATAAAATGAAAATTCTGTCACAATTACCAACCCTAATGTGATTCCTCAGTCTCTTTTTACATTCATTGTTCAATGTTCATCATTCAATGTTCTGGGTTCAAAACAAGTTTGACCGCATCTGTGAAATAACGTTGATTATCACAGAAAATAATTACCTTGGTGAAGGAGCTGCCCAGTTTGACGTGTGGAGTTGTGGGAAATTCACGCTTCTCGCTCATGGTCAGAGACCCTGCCTCCAGGCTGTACAAGTTGGACATGACCAACAGAAGATCAGAGGTGGTTTTGACAGGCAGGAAGCGACTGCGGGGTACATTGATGCCCAGGGCGTTATCAAAGCACTTGATGGCAGCACCAACAGCAGTCTCCAGCTGAATGACATTCAATCCCCCATCTAAAGTCTGAGACACAGGGAGAAAGAGAGAGAGAAATTAATATTGTATTACTAGAGATATTCTAATATTGTATTATAAACGTATTATACATGCAGGTCTGATGAATTCTACATGGAATATTTGGAATATTAACACTACGCTCACACTGTGCACTATTCTACTGTACCGGGATCACCACAGTCTATTCACAAACGTCTCTTCTTATGGTTACCTTTCATTTCTGCGCTCCTCTGTGATGGACTGAGAACAGAGAACCCGGCAGAAAAAATCGTATCAAAGTTCATAGAAGTTCCTCTCAAACGCTCAGTTTTCACATCTAAAGGACCGTTCAGTCTGATCCAGTAACATCAGACATAGAACACTCAGTTTCACACTCTGATCAAACTCCAGAAATGTGGGAGTCTTTTGACACACGCCCACAGAATCTCGCCTCTAAAAAATGTGCTTTGTGAGGTGCTTCTGTAAAGTGAACCCAGAATGGAGACTGTAGTACAGTTTTACAAGGTCTCACAGAACCTGATATATGAATCAAGGTCAGGCTGTCTTTTTCTCCCTCACCTGGGGCTTCATAAAGGAGAGAGAGACAGAAAAGAGAGCGAGGGAGCCCAGGAGAGAATGGGTAGAATGAAAGAGAGAAGATCTCTGGTGAACTGCTATATATAGGGCTAAAGTTGTCCTCTACTACTAGTACAGGTTTTCTGCAGAACTCAGAATTTACGTGGTTGAAATGTATTACTATTACTGTGAACTTCATAGTAGGCACAAGGTGAACAGGACAACTAACAATTTTGCTTTCTGAATGCCTCCACTGACCCAATAGTTGAGTTGTTGTACAGCCAAGTGAAGATTTGACTGTGAGAAGCACAAGTAAAAAAACAGCAATAGTAAAATAAAAATGCTCCTTTATAGTCTAACAGAGGGGCACAGTTCTCCGTTTAGAGCTTTAAAATATGAAACCTCCTGATTTTCCACAAAAGCTGCTGTTTCTGAAAGCTTCTATAGATGGTTGTCCTACCTTTGTGTTGACTATGATCTCCATGTCCATGGCGCTCTGCTCCTGGAGTCTCTTAATAGCCGACAGGGAGATCCACAGGTTGTTGGTGTTGAAGATCTTAAACTTGGTGACTGATTTGAATTCATCTACGTGAGCTTTAGGAACCTGGGCAATCTCCAGTAACCGAAGCTTACCATCATACTGAATAAGTGTCCCTCCCTAGAGAACATACAAACACATAAACCATTAAAAACATAACATAGCACTCATTCTCCAAAACTACACAATAAAACGTCATTTATTTTACTGTCAACTGTAAGTACGCCATACGAGAGAGTTTTCATAAAGTATCAAAGACGTTAAAAACTTAATTTTGAAAGTTCTATAAATGTTCAAAACATTCAGGTCTTTAAACGTTGTGTTAACATCATTGCTTTGTTATATGAATGTTATTCAAACAATTTTAGTTCTTTAACTTTTTTTAAATGTTCCACTAACTACTGGTTTTTGATATATGTGATATATAACATTAAAGAAGTTCTACTAATGTTACTGCAAGAACGTTTTTGCTAACTTTTAGAGAACCTTTAGAGAACGTCAGCCACATTTCTGAGAACATCACGCTGTTGTTCGGGTTTACTGCATGACATCACACAAGTGTCATGTTCTCACCTTGACATCCGCTCTGGTCTTGTCTGTGACCTCCATGATGAATTCGCACCGTTTGCCGTTGGGCTGGCTCACCAGGTGGTTCAGTATATACAAGTCTACGGTGGCGCCCAGGTTATCGATGTTGGAGACAAAAATGTACTCCTTCCCTTCAGCAATGAGCTGCTCCAACAAACCAGAGTTATAAAAACTAGCGTAAATGTCGCCGTGACCGGGAGGATACCACCCATCTGCGTTCTCTCCTGTCATACCCATGTCCTTAGCGACCGGCAACAGGGATTCCTTATTTATCCGTGGATACCTGGACAGAGATGCGTTTTCTGAGGGACTGTATTACAGGCAGTATCATAGTATCATAGGTATCATAGGCATAGGTCAAATAAATCCAGAAGAGTAGGGGTTAAGAAGAGGCTGCTACATCTGATGCTTTAGGTAACCTTTTTCCTCTTCTTCATCTGACATGTTTAGAGCCTAATTCTGAGTAACACATGTAGCTGTATCTCGTGGGTATCTGCTGTTAGATTTTTGCTTTGATGGGTCCATTAAATATTAACCTACCCCTCATTATTGCTCAGAAACTTAATCAACCTTAAACTTGTTTTCACAGAATTTTTTGGGTGTGTAGGCTAAGGGTCAGTAACACACACCAGAATGGAGTAGAAATTCAGCTGCTGAACGTCTTTACCCTCACCAAATTCAGCTGCTGAATGTCTTCAAGTCAACGCCCTCATTCACAAAATGCGTCTATGCTTTGAAATACATCTGTGGTTATTTGATCTGTGTCATCAACTGTGTGAGACACTGCAAAAATGTTTCTGTGTATATGTCAAATAAATAAATATGACAAAACCACCTGACGGGCATGTCCCCAATTAGAAAAACATTATTAATAAAAAACAGTAGAAAAAAAGTTTTTCCATTTTTCAAAAATGCCAAATGTTTTAAAGAAAAGGGTTTGGCTAATTAAAGTGTATTTTCTATCAGATAAGTGTGTGTGTATTAATACCTGCTCTGGTTGAAAGTGTGTATCTTGACTCTGTGGTGTGTGTATTTCTGTAGAATCTTCTTGGTATCTTCATCCGTGTTGAAAGAGTTCATAAGCACCAGTGGAACATCAGCGTTGTATGTTTTATTCAAGTGCTACAGAAACCAAAGACAAAACCACAGCAAATGAACTTACTGGAAACACCGTCAAGCATGAGAACTCATGATTTACCTATTAACTTGTAAACAAGCTAAAAATAACCCAGAATGCATCTAATCCCATTGATCAAAGCTTGAAAGGTTCAAAGGGTCTGACAGACTGTCATTCTTCAGCACTGTTTTAACTGTCTGCTTTAACAGTTTTAACAGTTAATGTGAGATTTTTAACACTGGGGTCAAACTGCTAAAGCATGGTATTTTTAAAAAAAAATAAAATCTGTTCTATCTAATCTCACAGTAAAACTGCTATGATCAACATGGCCAATAATTTATCAATGTGAGAATTGATAGGCGTTCGTCATTGTGGCTTGGACAATATCATCAGTACTACAACAAACATATTAAAGTTAAAAACAACTCCGCATTTAGTGGCTATTACTTAACTGTTAAATAATGTAACGCAAGGTAAAATGCATAGATGTCCAAATGTATACATATGAATGTCAGTATAGCACATTTGTACACGTTTACAGCAACCTTGGAAAATGTACAAACAATAAATACTATTTAATTAACATGCTAATGGCACTTTCTAAACAACTAAAAGTTCCCACAAACATACAAACAGTTAAGACATAGAAACAGCTCTTTCAGAAACTGTTGTGTTTTGACAAATTTTAGGTCAGTTTCCCGCAGAGAACATTATGCTCATATATCCCAGCTGAGGGGGAGCCAAATGGCACACACCAGCCAAGGGGCTTGCTAAGGGCTGCCAGACATAGAAACGCCAGTCTGTATTTCTAAGGGATAAAGATAGATTGCTAATTTACATCTACTAATCGTCCTTATTCAGCAAAGGGGGATATCAGGAGACACGAGTCAGGTAAATGCTGTCCTGAGGAGACACTGAGCTGTGTGTACGTCAGCAGGAACGTCCCACAGGAATTGGTACTGGGGCCCCTTTTTTTCCCTCTAGCTCAAAACACAGCCTTCTCTGTTTCAGTTTCACCCTCCAGTTCTTTTTCGTGATCATGACTTATCGTTCAGTCAATGGCACGTTCAGTCAATGGAAAAATAACTAGCATAAAATATGCGTCTTATATGTTGCTGCTAGTTTAACATGCTCCCGCTGTATAAATGGTGCAATATTTTACAGCTGTAGTCGAGGAGAGAGAACAGGGAACGTTAGAGGAACACATGCTTGTGATTTAAGAGCCATGGGTGGAGGTCCACTCACACTCTCCCAGATCTCTCACACAGCTGCTGAGTTCTCCACAGCTGGACAGAATCATTTTTTTTAGGTTCTGAATCTGAAACCAGCACCTTTTTAAAATACTTAAAAGTGACCATAATAGAAAGTGATTCCCCACAGATCAATCGCATGTGAAGAATTTTAGAAAGCTGAAAACTGTGCCATGAAGAAATGTGATTTTTTTTTGTCCTAAATATGCGAATCACGCAGGAAGAAAATATTCCATTTCACAGTAACAAAGAAACTAGATATGTTTAAACAAAGTGTGACATGAAGAGCACCCCAGATTAACAGTGTTTACACTTTGATAAATCAAGACACAAACAGTTTGGGATGGAAACCTTTCAGCTTTAAACGACAGTGTCTATAAGTGTACAGCTGTATTTTGTCAAACACAGCATTGCAAGCATCCAGACAAACCTCAATCTGCTGGACGGTCAGGTCCAGAAAAGTGTTTTCATTACGGACACTAATGAGGCTCTTGGGCCCTTTGCAGCCCATGCTGGTCCCCAGACCTCCATTGAGCTTCACCACCACCAGCTTATTCAGACTGTCTGCTATGTTGTCCGGGATACCCTTCACCTTGATTTTATCATATGGCTGGATCTGAAACACAGAAGAGAAAGACAAACAACTGTCAATCATGGTTTACTTATATTTTACCACCATCCAGATGTTTATAATACATTATACAAGCTGTAGTATAAGAATGATACAATCAACACTGAGGTTTCTGTGACATCTAAATGTCCTCCAGCTGCATTTGCTGGTTGCATGTGTTCGTCTCATGGGATTTTTGTTCTGCAGAAGATTGTACGGGGTCACAAGTCAGATAAATCACCAGTGAGTCTGCGGTCAATCCTCTAGTATTACTGGGATCAGCTTACATGCACACCAAACAACTCACAGATTTCACATGAAGGCCAAACAAACACGCACATTTGATATAGAATAAACAGACAGATGGATCAATAAGAAAAATGGGACAGAGACAAAGAAAGTCGAGACAGAGAAATTTTGGATGTGTATCTTAAAAAACCAGCAGTTACGCAATTTAAAACGTTGTTCAAGCTGGCTGGGGCCTCTTCCACCTCATTCCTTCTGTTTCCCAGAGGGCCATGGGGCAGTACCATGAGACATCACTAGTGAGTCACATACTAATTCAATATCACCACACAAACAAACTAAATTCCCAACTTTAGTTCCCAAAACTCAGGATAACTTACACATATACATACACCAAAATGTATACTATACTTTTATATCCTATATGTTTTTATACATCCTAGAGACAGTGTCTCAAACAGTGAGGCTGCCTGACTGCAGAGGTTATTGACTGAAATCCCAGGGCTGCTTAAAGTTTATAGCAAACAGGAGCTGGAGAGGCACCAGACGCTATAGTACTGTCCCAGAAAAAGCCTGCAATGCCACAGTAGCCAACTTTATCATGCTGTAAACTACCAGCAGGAATATAGTGTTCCTTCCTTTTCAGTACATTCTGTGTATGAGTGGCACACGTTCTCTCTAATTACTTTGTCCATTTTGGATGGCATTAGGGCCAGTGTAAGTACCAGTTAACATCTTGTGTTTATAAGCAGACATTCCTCTACAACTAGCTGGTAAACATCTGAAAGATCTTATATAAATTCAGCTTGAAAATCTAAGTTTTTTTCATTTGTTATTTTGGCACAGGCAAAACCTTAAAAATAACTTTAAATGCGAATGGCATTGAATATGTTTATGCTTCACATTAGACGTACAAAAACATTCCTACCCACTGAGCAAAGTATGGAATATATGTTGCATCACTGACACACCTCAGAAGATAATACTGTGATTAAAAATAGATTGTTTTACTCCCTACTAATAAACTACTAATAGAGAGAGTTCAGATGTTTTCAGTCTGTGAGGTTTAACATAGCTCTGTCATTCTCTTATACAGATATTGGTGTCTTTTTTTTTTAAATAAAAAGTCCTGTGATTTTGTTTCCTGTTTCTATTTTGTGTCCAGCTGCTTGTTGTTCGCCTGTTGGTCATTGTTAATGGGCCTTATTCATTAAACATAAGAATTGAGTGTAAACTGTTGTTAAATATTCTTAAGTAAATTAAATAGAAGTATTTCCATATAATGAGACAATTTATGCATGAACAATTTCATTCTTTAGTCTCTGTTCAGGTAGCAGAGCATGGCAGGAATTGCACACTCAGAAACAATGTATAGTATAATGCAATGTAAGTTGCTTTTGATAAACGTGTCTGCCAGATGCATAAATGTAAATTTCAGTGTGTGTCTTATTTCAGGTATCTTGTTCCTTGTTTCTTAGTTAAATGCAGGTTATTTTGCATGTTCTTCTTTACAAATAATACTTTACTTTTGAGACCCAAAGTTACAAATAGATTCAAGGTGAACACACATAATATATTCTGACCACATGTGAGTGAAAAATTGCAGTGCAGCCCTGGTGAAGGGCCGTATGACTAAACCTGAGGTCCTGTTCCACATTACAGTAACTCCACTACCCTTGAAACACTACATGATAAATGGCTGACTGATTTAACTAAGCAGGAAACCAGACGGCTACGGGGACAGTACCTGACATCTGACCCTGAATTTCAAAGCAAGGGTGAAAATCCTCAATCTTGTGCACAGGTTCAGACACAGCATACCTCCACAAGGGTCTCTCCATTATTACATTCTGTTTCAAATGCAAACATCAACAACTGTTCGCACATTTGCAATCACACACAAACCCACATAAACATACTTCCCAAAACTCCCACATCACTACAAGGAATTACGGTAACTTGGTCAGACAACCGCAATTCCAAACCTGTTTTTTATTGTAAACATACAGTATTAAAAATGCTTCGCCAACTTGTAGAAAGTCTTTTGAAGGTAATACCAAGCTTTCACAAATGACCACTCACATATTCATAAACATTCATTTGTGTACAATATGTGTGCTTTAAAAAAACGAATATTTATTAGGGTTAAGTGAGGTGTAATGACATTTGAAAAAACCTTTGGTGTATTTCCTACAAACACAATACCCAGCTTACAGAGAACAGTCTCATTGGCTTACGTTTTCTAAAAGTTCTCTCAAAGTTCTATCATTTATCAAAAAACATTCTTACAGTAACATTAGTAAAACATTTTAATGGTATATATCCTATATATCAACACATTATTCTTAAGTTGTTAGGGAAACATTTTAAAAACATTACAGAATGTTTACAAAGTTTGAACAATGTTCTTATAACCAAGCAATAATGGTAAAGCAAGGTCTAAATACCGGACATTTTGAACACTCCTTGAATTTTTACTTGATGGAATTATTAGGAAAATGTTCTTACAACCTAAAATTTAAGCTGGGTATATAGTCAGAAGTATGCAGATGCCTGGTTTGAATGCCACACCTATATGTACTGACATTTGAAAAGACATTGCCATTAATAAGGGGTTGGTCCTTTCTTTCGACTTTTCTAGGCAGACATTCCACTGGATGTTGGAACATGATTTACACGAATTTAGATAGTGAGGTCACACAGTGACACTGGTGATTGGGTGTGACTTGCCGTTCGCCGTTTCAATTCACTGATGTTCAATAAGCTTCGGGTCTGGGCTTAGTACAGGACTGTCAAGTTTCTCCATACTATTGTCATGCTGGAGCAGAAAAGGGCCTCCCTAAATTCTTGCCACAAAGTTCGAAGCTCACAATTGTCTGGCACATTATCACATTATCACAAAGCGTTAAGATTAGTCTTCACTAGAAAAAAGTCTAGTCAAACCAGTTAGTAAGAGGAAGCTGTCATCATACGTGTGGTTACATAGTGTACCAAGGCTATCTACAGGCTAATAACTGAAGGCCATTCCAAGCATAGTTTCCAAATTTATTGATAATGGTCTGTCCTATTCTACTCTCCTGTATGAGATAGTACTAATATATAGCTGAAACATGCCAACATGTTAATTAGAAAGGAGTGTCCACACACCTTTGGTCATGAGGCGGGTGTACATGCAAACTATATGACAGCATTGCATAATATTTCCTGCATTTAAAAACACAAAGTCAACACACTGAAGGCAAAACAGGTTTGATAAAAAGAAAACACTCCCCAGCTGAGCTACTGTGATCAGACACACAAGGATGGGCTGTTCAAGTGGGCTTGGGTGAGATAAAGGAGGGAACATTTTGTCACAATGATTTTGACATATTAGCAGATATTAATTATGGGTAAAAGTTGCATTCGTGACTTTGTTTTTACACCACGCACGCACACACACACACACACACAACTGACAGTCAAATCAATCAGCCACTTATCTCAAAACGAACCAGTTTCCACATCAGACAGTTATATGCTAACCTCCTGCTAATTATTTGCTAACAACAGATTGTTGGAAAAGTCACCATGACATTTTTTGGATGAATAAACAGGGGTCACTGTGTGAGGTTTTCAAATGACACAAATTTTTTTTGTTTTACTTTATTAGTGAGAATATTGTAGACTTTTACAATACTACACTTCCCAGTACTGCCTCCATGGGGCTCCTCATGGGGCTCAAAGCATTGAGTGCGGGTTTTTGGCTCTAACTTGAAGAGCACTGCATAATCATCACAGACAGAGGGAAGGCAGAGCAACACTGGATTCTTTATAAAACCCCTTGAAACACACAATTGGCCAAATTAAAAGAGACTTTTGTTCGTGGTTTTCTTACCTGCAGACAAAAATCAATTTAATAAAAATAAGATTAATATTAAACTAATAATCTTTCTTTCTTTCTCTCTCTCTCTCTCTCTCTTCTTCTCTCTATTTCTTTCTTTCTTTCTCATACACACACACACACACACACACACACACACACAAGGCCTATATACAACTTAATAACCCACTTTGAATGTCCCTTTACCTACAGTTTCTGTCTTCTGTCTTCCCGGCAAGCTCAAATAACAATTTAATACAGTACTAATTAAAAATGTATTCATGCCGGAATGTGGGCGGCTTCTAATCACAGCTGGCCAATTCCCAGAGCCTGAGGTGATATTAAATGCCCACACATGAGTCTCTGATGAATGCCAACCCATCTGTCTCTCTCTTTTAATGTCTTACCTTAAATCATGTACAGATACATCAGACATGACTTTCTCTGTTTGTGTAGCTTATGTAGCTCATTGTAGCCACAATACTCCAGTCTAGGCTAAATTAATTAGTGAGAGTGTAAGAAACAGGCTCATGTACGATATAAAATCCTTTGATAATCTTACCGAGTCCTCTGGGGGCCTGTTAATTTTCGGCCACTCCACTGAAGGGCCCTTCACCTGTAGGAAACGGTGGAAAATCTTCCTGAAGCCCTCAAAGTCCTTCCTAGACACCTGGGGAACAGAGCAGGCAAAAACTGGATGAATAATTTCACTACAACCAATTAACCACTATAACCACAATGAGAAGTATGTCCGAAGTGGCAGATCATCATAAATTCTTTTATTTTTACCTCATATTTATAATAATACACGAAACGTCTATTGAAACCATTTATTTGTGCTCTAGCATAAGAACCAGTTTAACACAACGTTCTAATCCTCTCCTCCACAATCTAGTAATTAAAACTCCTAAAGGCATCTAAAATAATTTGCACCCTGCTGAGGGCGAGTGTTGAGTTCTTATGCCACTCACTGAGTGCATCATTATCAATAAAACCTGTTTGATGAAAATCTATAAAACTGCTTTTTCCTGCTGAGAGCTTAAAGTTACTCTTCACTCTAATCAAGATGTAATTTTGATAAATAAACCTTCAGAGGTTGTGAAGTGGCACTGTTGCCGTAGAAAACATTCAACATCTAGGATGGGGTGTCAAGTATACTTTACACACTTAAAGCAAGTAATACTCTCAGCAGGTCTGTCAGTCTATATTTACACGACATGGCCTAATGCACGGATCCTATATTTCAACATCATCTGGCATCTGGCTACTTGTCCTGCCTGTATATGTTTACATAAGGCTGGTTACCTACAGCAAGTGTTTGATTTCTGCTCCACTAGCATCACCAAGAAAAAGTGGAAAAACAATGTTTTCGAACTGCTGATTCCAACAGTTAAGATTATTAGCTAATCAACACACGGTGCGTTTACATTTGTCCACATTGTAAGTACTTTCTGTAAGTGGACAGCTGACTAGATCTGTCTTTTCAGTCGTGGGGCTATGCATAACACGAGTGCAAATAAATGTATAGTGCAATTGCATAGACACACAAAATAAAAGGTAAAAATAGATATATGGGTCCAAAATCAATGCCAGTCGTAGTGTTAAAAAATCCTTTAAAGACAATGAACGGCTGTGCTAAATTCGGTTGAAAAACAAACTTTCTAGTTTATATGCGTTTAAATCTGCCCTTGACTGCCTCGCAAAAACACCCAACTATGTGCAATGAGAAAAACCGAGGCAGGGTTTTGTGTGACATCAACCTGTAAACGCAGATACGATGGCTAGATAGTTTACATACTGGTACAGTATGTAAACGCTCCTGTAAACTTGACAAATAGCTTGACGTCAATCACCTTGTCTTTGTTTCCAGTCTGAAGGGTGTTGATTTTAATATGTCATATGGCAGTAAATGACTGCGTGGGATTGTGTTTGTTTATGTGTCATGGAGAAGGGAGTGGTATTAGGATGACACAGGCAGTCAGTATGTGTCATTGCGGTGACCACAAAGCCTAATTATTACCATATGGAGCTGAAGAAAGCCAGAACATGGTCCGTGCTCATCAGAATAACTCAGGGAACATCAGGGAACAGAACAATAGGCCGGGAGGGGCCACAATGGTCATCTAGCTGTCCAGCAAATCACTGGCCGATTAACAGCTGATAAGGTCAGCTTTTTCTGTGTTGTTTTTGTATGGTGTGCTTTACCAAAGTACAAAACATTTCAAAAATGTTTTGACAATGACTGTCAGACTTCAGACTTCATTAACCTGAATTAACCCAGGTTTGCTTCTGAAGCGTTGAAAGAAAATTACCTTAAAAGAAAAGGTTTTTCTGACGCCTAAAAGATTGATGTTTATTTAGTTTGTCTATCTGTTAGTTCCTCTACTGTTAAGCTGTGGTCAGCATCAATTTATCCCTAATAACCACATTTGAAAAGCTGTGGTTTTCCACAAGTCTATAAGAAGTGGGTGAGGGAAATTGAGATGAAAAGGGAAAAGGAGAAATTAGAGAGAGAGAGAGTTAGATTATAAATCTCACGGTGATGCTAATTAAACATCAGCTTGGCATCTTACAACGAAATCTCTTACCAACACGCATTAAAACTGAGGGTGTGAAGTAGAAATTATTTATATTTCTCACTTTATATTTCTTTTGAGTTTTCACTCAAAACTCCACAATCACACCTATATGAATCGTTCTGATTATGAACAAGGTTAATAATTTAATGGAAGTAAATGGAAGCCCAAGAACATGTGGGATTGAGTGTCATAGTTCTGAGTAGAAGGTATTTGTTGTCTCTCACCTCTGCATTTGCACCTTTGGCTGTACTTAAGAGTTTTTCAAGCTCCGTGTGCATGGAGCTCTCCAGCTGCTGTCGCATGACTTCCTGAAACTCAGCCATTCCGTTGATGCCACTGGGTAACTCGTTACTCAGACCTACAATTAACATTAAACAACATCATGTTAAAACTATAACAAAAACTCCACTAAAAAATAACTAAAACTCTCACTTCATGTCCCGATGTGGTTAAACGAAAGACACAGATAAAGGTGAATAAACGTTCTTGATCTTATTGATCTTTGTATTGATCGATTGTGCCAGGGTGATGAATGACACTATCAGACAAATCAGTCTGAACAGTTGATTGAATGCATGTTTTTTTTTTGTTATCTTAAACATATTTTGATCTGAAGTGACCAATATGGCACTACAATTCCCATTTCCATTTGTGTTATTTCATAGTATAAAGAATAAGAAATGGAGAACAGTAAGTTTTGACTGATGGTCATTTCTGCCTGTATACATTACAATATGTTTACAATGAAACCGGCGACTGGTATAGATGTATTTATATCACTGCTTTACTATTACTCCACATTAAAACGACTGTCATTTCAGGGGCCTTGACAGCACAGATATCTTATCAAAAGCTTTTGCTGAGTGTAACAGATACATCATCCACTGGGTTTAGGGTTAATTAGCTGGGAAACTGTCAATCTACTATCCTCCAGATTAATGATTAACTTATTAATGTCTAGAGATGTCTTACAATTATTTGCACAGTATATCTGTACAGTATACGGTATTCACATAAACATAACGTGCCGTTCCTATGCAATGAATAATACAGCAGCTTAAATTGACATGGCATATTATCCATCAAGTTGTCAAATGCTTTTCTAAAGTTGTCAACTTACAAGGCTGTTGTTTAAAGATATTACAAATATATTTACAAACAAAGAAAGTGGTCAAATACAACTTTAGTTGCCAGTGGACTTAAATGAAGGTATGACTCAAATTTTCCTGTTCAACCACAAACACACTCTTGAGAAGTTGAGAAATTGAGAAGTTTGAGCACATTCTGTTCAATAAAACTTAACTTTATTTACTGAAAGATCATGAGTTTGTGGAACACTTCTGAGTAGGAACCTCCAGCCTGTATTTTAACATCAGAAAGAGTTGATCTGAGGGATCTTACAATGTTACACACATTCGTACATTTGAGACTTAATTTAGTCTTGTTCGACCACATTATA
>JAZGTJ010000727.1:0-56117 GCA_036877575.1 Botia almorhae | reverse complement strand
TTCTGCCAGAAGTTAATTATCCTCTAACAAACGGGACACTTGAATATTTGAAATCGCCACTGAAACGGAAAATGTCAGCTGGCCCTAGGGAAACATAATATTTATGTACTTCTACATAATCTACATTATCTAATGCGCAAGCTTTATTATCACTTATACCACCACATAACACTTAACTGTGACTCAGAACTGATCTATTGGGCTGTTGGTCAGGTATGTAGTCATTAAGCATTTATGCTAGATGATATTGGTGCCTAAAGGATAAAAAGATAAATAACAACGTACAGTCAGTCAGGCATTATCACAAATATTTTCTTACAGGGTGTCACTTCTACATTTTTAAGGGTCCTATCAGCTAAAAATAGCAACAATTACCCATTTTACTTTTTATACTACAAAGAATTCTGAGAATAGCTCCCTCAACAGCATTATGTGTTTCAAACTGACTGTATTTACTTACAATTCTGCCATCACAGTCACTAGCTGTCACTGTGGGTAGTGTGTAGATGTTAGCAGTATATTCTTGTTAAAATCAAAGCAAAAACAAAACCATGAATAAGTCCAACTGTACATACATACATCTGAGACACAGACAGTCACATGACCTCAAACAGTAAGGCAGTATATAAATGTTAAATTACAGATTTTGGCCATCTAAATAAACAGCTGTCACGAATAATGATGAAGACAAACTGCCAAGAAGAAAAATACACATACAGCTCTAATAATGTTCTCTCAATGTCCAGATTTTAAAAAAACGAAGCTGTAAAAATACAACAAATAAACATTTTCCCTTTTTGAGGCGTATATAAAGCTTTTTTATGATCACATTGACAGGTTCATTTAACTCTCGCTTATCAGACAGCTTGTACATGATAATAAGACCCATAAGATCAGATATTAGCCACTCGCATCAAATGTATCCAAAGTCAATACAACCTTAAAAGAACATTCAAAGTACGTGTTATACAGCATGCTACTCACTTATACATTTTCTTACCTTCAACAAAAAGCGACATTTTTCTACAGTCTCCTCTTAACTCTTAATGCGGTTAAATATCACAACACCAGCGGTCCTTTTTTCCTATTCAGGCTTGAGATCATGAACGAAAATAGCAGCATAAAATCCCGTCGGGATGTGAGGCTTATTGGTAATAGTAATAATAATTGTAAATGGGGAGAAGGTCAGCTGATCGATTCTCTCATCCTGTTCAACAGTGCTTTTAAATGAACCATCGCTATCTCTCCCCCTATTTTCTCCTCCCACTAACTCTACCGAGTAACTTATAGAGCGAATATACGACCTTTACTCTTGTGAACGGAGAAGGTGTGTACTATAAGTAACTTCGAGAACTAAGGTCTCTCTCCCTCTCTCTCTCTTGCATTTGTGCTCATCCCCTTTCGGTCCGGCATAATTCAACACGTCACATTGTGGTCGGATTTCACTTCCTCGATCCCGTCGTAACTATAATGCTGTTCATTCATTTTTTTAGTTTTAGCCATAAATCGTTGTACCATGATGGTTTAATTTGACAGAAAGGCATCTACGCGACCAAATTCAACACGATGAAACGAAATGTCAGCGGCTGGAGGTTTTATTTGTCATGGACAGTTCTCGTAACTGCACTAATTAGTCATTCATTACAAACTGTTTATTTTCGCGTGTAAGCACACAGCATACACGCTCCTTTCCACCGTACATAAGCCCATCAGCAGAAGCTTGACGTTTTTTTATAGTATCGAAAAAACGTCGCTCTTGAAATACTAGTCAATGGTTGTTTTGGAGCACGCCAAAAATGTAATGTCACGGCATTCGATCATTATAAAACGCGATTGTGAAAGTAAAATTCAAGTGTCTTACTCTGAAGGTTGAAAGATGCTTTCGGAGCGCTGTTGAAGGTGGAGCCGGAATAGCGACGTGTTTTCACCTGACCAACCAACTTCTCTCAGTAACAGCGGTGCAAAATGCGGAAGCGGTTAGATTGTGTCCTTTATTTCTAATTTAAATAATTGAGAAACATCACTGAGCGTCACAGCGTAAATGTGTAATGTTTAATGCTGCTTATATGGTAGAATTACATATGTCATTTATTTTTTCGCTTGTGAAAGATTATTTACATCCGTGTGATATACATCATCCACTATGCATCCTTTAAAAAATAATGGATAACGTAGATTTCATATTTATATTACAAAATACAATACTGCAATATTATTCAGTTCAATTATTTAAATAACTGCAAGACATTACCACTGCTGCAAAAGATTAAATTTAATTCAGCGGTCGGTGGGACGTGAGTTTCTCGCACTAGCCAATAGCAGCGCGGCATTTTACAGAGGTTGTATATCATTGGCTGACTGCAGTCTGCTCCGTGATGGAGCTCAAGGGTAGTATGGCCACGTCTGCAACCTCGCCACACTGTGCAGTGCCCTTGACGGACGAAACGAACAGCTCACAGTAGCATAAAATGCGGTATTACTTTGTTGATATACTTAATATAATATTAGGAATAAAATGAAGTATTTCTAAATATAACTTTCTATCCTTACTCCAAACATTTAATATAATGGCCAAAGTACTTCATACATTTTGGGCACCGTCAGTAAACTTTGAGAGAAAATACTTAAAGTATTATTTTTACAAAATATGACAACGTCATTTATCAAGGAGTGCAAGAATACATTTTAATGTCCAGGTTTTATTGTTGGATTCTACACAGAAACAATTGTTACAGTAACTGCACTTCCATTGCACTTTTATTAACATGAAACACTACTCCATAATTCCCGGCCAAATGCTACCGGACATGTAACAGTTGAGTTTTCAGCGTAAGCATTACATATTGACAGAAAATTCGCATACTGAGTCCTCTCCAGGTTTTGGCTCTCTGTGCAGATTTTTCAGGAGTCTGATTACAAAAGGACAGTCTAGATTCTGTTAACAGCTATGTTTTCCTTCTCTGAGAATTGTGCTTACACAGAGGACCAAAACTGTGAGAGGAAAACAACAAAAGACCCTTTGCACAATGAGAACTAAATTTTAATTCTGAATTCTTAGCCAGTATCTCCTGATCTGGTCCTCAGGCTAAAAAATTTAGGTTTCAAGTACGGATACAGCAGTTCTAGATTTGTATAAGAGCTTTGGGGGAAGAAAACAGATCTTCAGGAGTGTTTTATAGGCGTGCTTCTGGAGTGTTCTGAGTTGATGGTTGGGGTTCAAGTCACACACCCAGGAAAGAGACAGCAGTGTCTCTTTCTTCTACTAATTCAGCTGCTGTTGCGTCCATCTTTGCTCTTGAGAAGTCATTGATGGCCAGTCCATCAACAATCTTCCAGGTTTTATCCTGAAGCAGACAAACAGAGAAGTACATATTCAGAGCTTGAGATATGCGTCATTGAAAATAGAATGAAATTATAAATCAGAGATGGATTTTCCTGGATAAACCTTGATTGTAACAGGGAATGAGTAAATAAGGTCCTCAGGTATTCCATATGAGTTTCCAGTGGAATAGACGCCCATTGAAATGAAGCTGCCCTATAAATCAAACACAGCAGCAGTTAAGATACAGTGGTCTTAAAAGTCATAAAGGCTTTCAGTGTTAACCAATAAAATCAGGGTTCATCTGTAATAAAAGACCCCCACAAAGCTGACCTCAGGAGTGCCTGTCCATATATCTCTCATGTGATCACAGATAGCTTTGGCTGCTGACATGGCACTGGAGAGCTTCCTGGCCTTAATAACAGCCGCGCCACGCTGCTGCACCGTCTAAGAAACAGAGGGAGATAGAATTAAATCACATTATAATATATCTGATCACATCAATTTAATGAATAGTCCATAGTCCAATGTTCATCCAATCATATCTTATTCATAATTAGTCAAAACAACCAACTTTGTGGGCTTAATACCAAACCATTTTCCCCGATGCTCTATGCAATCTATTATCTAAGCATGTCACACACAGACTGATTATTCATAAAACCATAATGCATAAGGTAGACACATGAATGCTGATAAAACTACTATATTTACTATATACTATATTTACTATATTTATGTTTACACAAAAGTAGCGTGGCATAGTAAACAGAACAACAGTGACCTCTACAGGTACAGGAAGGTAAAGTGGACAACGCTTACTGAAATGAATTCTCCCTTCAGCCAGGCATCGTCCTTCACAGCATCAAAGGCAGCCACGTCCTTCCCTTCCACATTCACCTTGCAGTGGTGGACGTCAGGGTACTGCGTAGAGGAGTGGTTTCCCCAGATGATCACGTTCTTCACACAGTTTGCTGAAATGCCACAACGCATTGCCACCTACAGGACACATTGTGCAGTACAACTTCATATAAGTCAACCACATTATTATTGTCATTATTATTTTCCGTTCTTCGTTCAAACCGATGACCTTAGTGTAAGAACTGATGAAGAATGTTTATACCGATTCAGTGATTTCCTGCTGATTCATAAATAACAGCATGAATTGCATTAATAAAGAGACACTATCCAGCACAAGGCAGTTCTTACCTGAGAACAAGCCCTGTTGTGGTCCAGGCGTGTGAGACAGGAGAAATTCTCTTTAGGGATGGAGGGGGCAGACTTGGCCGCAATCAGACAGTTGGTGTTAGCTGGGTTACCGACAACAAGAACCTATAAAGTACAATGTGAGGGTCACAAATTACATAAAATACAACACATACAATTTTCAATTAGTTATTTGTTTTTACTTAAAACTCTAGAACAAGTCTATTACAGCTGATTTGAAAAGAAAAATCACTTAAAGAGCAAATGGTTAAATTAATAGCCAGTGGTTGTGTAATGACCCTTGCAATTTTTCTATTTTATTCCAACATAAAAGCAGTTTTAATGGGCTAGTTGGCCTAAGGGTGTGTGATACTAAGTTTGTGGGTTCGATTTCCAGGGGTCACACATACTGATAAAATGTATAACTTGAATGTACTGTAGTAATTTTCTTTGGATAAAAGCATCAGTCAAATGCACAAATGTAAATCGCTGGTATGATTTAAAAGAAGCCCTGCAGAAGAGCTACAGCATCTGCCAACCAGCTGAACCTTCAAACAGGACAAGGTCATTGGGATGCTGCACTGAGAGGAGGGGGCAGTTACTCTCACCAAAACAGCAATATTGAAAAAGGAACCATGCCTTGTATATGGCTTTTATTAACATTAAAAATGTGTTTGATTACTTTGTTATAAATGTGTAACACATTAATGCCTCTCAGCAGGTTATCTCACAGAATTAAATATTCCAGCCCCACATCTAAAACTAAATGTCTACTAATCACCTTGACAGTTTTCTTGGCATATTTGTCGAGTGCCACACCCTGGGACTTAAAGATGGCCACATTGGCTTTCAGCAGGTCCTTCCTCTCCATGCCATCTCTCCTTGGCATGGAGCCCACCAGGATGGCAGCATCCAAATCTTTAAATGCAACTTCCTCTTTATCAGTTGGGACGACCTCTGGAACACAAACAAACAGAACATCGTTTTTTAAAAAGAATATCAATATAAAGCAAATAATGATACTGATATATGCAGGTGAATCGCAAAAGAACTGGTCCAGAGGCCTGGTGTTGAGGTCTCTGTCCATATGGGGTGATCAAAAAATGTTTGCAATATTGAACTAAAAAAATTGATAATCTAATGAGAATCAGCATACAGTATAGAAAAAATATACATCTTAAAGTGATAGCTCACTGAAAAATGAAAATTAGCCCACACGTTTTCACCCTTAAGGCATCTTAGGTGTATATGACTTAAGTCATATTAAGTATATTGCTTATTAAACTCAAAATACTAATAGTTTTCTTTCAAATAAATACTGTTTTACTTCAGAAAACAATTATTAACTTGTAAGTTAATATTACAGAGAAATAAGACGTGGTTTATATATTTAGTAAAAATCAAAAAAAGGACCTGTGCTTCTGGTTACTGATTCTATACACTTGGTAGAGGTCACACACTGTCAGCCTTTCCATGCCAACCTCTGACAGGAAACAATTCTAAGTTTAGCTGCCTTTTAGTCAGGGATCAAACAGACAGCCAATCAGATTTTAGAAATGATGGGCAATGTAAACACAAGCCTCTAAAACTACAGAACCGCCACAAAGACCAGAGAACACAGGGCCTCGCGAAACTCACAGCACTGTTCAAAGAGGCGCCCCAGTATGTCTGTGTTTGTACCTCTCAAAAGTGGAAGGGCACAATCCTGCAGCTCCATAACAACACCTTCCAACACAGGCAGCATGGGAGTAATGTCCAACAGAACCAAAACAAGAGGCTGAAAATGTGGAAAAATTAACATTTGATTTGCATCACTCATAATTTTCTTTTGACCTCCACTTGTCAACTCCACCCCATCCTGTTGGGTGTCAAGAGATATGCTGCCTTTTTCTGAAATTAGTCTTTAATTGGTCGAGACAGCACTTTGCATAAAACAAATCCTGCCTCTACCTGATCTTTCCCGAAGACATCTCCCTTGGCAATGCTGTACAGCAGGGAATAGGCGATCTGCCCCGCAGCTCCAGTCACCAGGACTCTAATTGGCTCAGCCTACAGCAGGGTCGATGAAAGAGATAGAATTACAAATTCATAAGTGAGAAAATAGCGGGAGGAAATGTAGCCCTCAATGTGGTCAATGTTACACAGGACAAAGAGGCTCACGAGGTTCAGCATGTTGGAACATATAAATAGATCTTCCTGGCAAACACTACAGGACCTCAGATTACGAGGTTGTATTTTTAAACGACTTTGCTGCAGTCAATGAACTGACTTTCACCACATAATACCACAGTAAGAAAAAATATGTTGCAAAATGAATGTTTGATGCAGAATACATAAATTCTGTTTTGCTTGTATTGAAGGTAGAAAGTCAATACATTTCAACACCGAAGTTAAATTAAATTGCAAAATGTCCTAAAAAGTCTGGCATAAATAATATAACATACAATAAGTGATTGATTGATAAATTTTAAACCACGATCGTACAATATAACAAGTAATGGCAAAGATTTGCATGTTAGTCTACGGGGCTACTATTTCTGAAGTCTGAAAGACTTTCGTATTAACGACGATCAGTATTAACGAGTAATATGCACAATTTCAAATGACTGAAAGTTTAAGCATTATTTTTTCCTACCATTTTTCAGGCGATTCTGTTCAAAGTGACAGCTACTCCCCTGATCGTGTAATACGGAGGTCACCCCTAGTTCCCTCACGAGGCAACAAGTTGTCGCCGCACCTGCGTTTTAAGGGCCTTCTGGTAAATGTAGTTTTTATTGGTCATAAAGACGTTAAGTCAATACACATTAAAACTACACTTACTATACGCCATTACAGCAAATCACATACTGACAGGTCCAGCCTCTTCCAAAGGCCGTCTAAGGTGAAAGCACTGATACACAAATACGATTTTTTGTGTGTAAATAAAACCATTCTGTGTTTATAGAATCACAGAATAAAAAGTTTATTGAGATAAAAGTTTTTTCATGGTTTCTTCAATATAGGGGAAATACGACAGAAAATTCCTGGGAAGCATTTAAGTTGTGAAGAATGGATCGGATGTGAAAACGCTTGTAAACGGTACTACGTGCCACAAATTTGAGAAAGAAATTCAGTCGTGATACTCCTGATAGAGAGCAACCCGGAAGATATTATACCGTAATGCTTAGAAAAGAGCGGCATGTTAGAAAAGTAAAGCGTGTAGAGCGGAGAGACGAGGGGATGGAGGGTTATATTGCGGCTGTTGCTTATACACCGAAAATTATGAACCTGCCATTGGTTAGCATCAGTTAACGGACTCTAAAGCAGCGTTCAAAAACTGTAAAAGAACCAAAATAATAGTCGCGTTTAACGGGTACATGCTTATGCTTGCATGCGTTTTTAAAGTTAAATACCTCTGCCGTCATCTACAAACAAAAACACCCGCGACCTTTAACCTATGGCATCATTTCAGTCAACTAGGGATCAACAGATTATTTCAGAACTAACCGGTAAGTACATTCACACTATCAGCAGCAAAGTACCCTTGCATTGGAGTAAAGAATAAGTTTTTCTTGTGTGTGTGTGTGTGTGTGTGCGTGCGCGCGTGCGTGCTGTATATGTTATGTAATATTGGGTTTATTGTAGGTTGGACTATATAACTACACCAAAACTTTTTGGTTTAAAGTTAGTAAGGAGAATTGTCAACGAACTTCTTTTTCATGTTCCTGAGGACTAAATAAAGCATTTTAACAGTTTGTATGTGATTTCCACTGGTTTACAGATACCCTAATTGTGTCTTATGAGAAACTCAGCTAAGAACACTCTATATAAAATACACAATAAAAGACTATGTTTATTATGTCTATTATGTCTGTTTATTATGTCAGTTTAGTGCTGTGAGTCCACTGCTCTGGGTGAGATAGATGATCTTCCTCCTACATTTTACATGGGCTCATTACAAACCATATATATATATATATATATATATTATATATGACAGCTTACAATGGCAGTCAGATTGCTGGATATGGTTTTCACCACTTAATTCCCTTGGTTTCTTTTGTTTACACTGTATTGTGAGACTGGTGTCTGTGAAAAGTGCTGCAACGCCACTATAGAAATTTTATTCTGAAATGGGGTTTTTTATTTGATGACAGAAAAAGATAGTTTAACTTTAATAAATTTACAGTAAAAATGTATTAATTGATTTGATTGTGATACTGTAGAAATAATGCAGAATAATTAAATAAATAAGAATAAATAACAAATACACATGATGCAGCAATTTAAAAATGGACATGTTTCTGGTTTCTGATGATCTTTGCAAATTGATCGTAGAAATAGAAACTGTATGTTTGCATGTTTACACTGAACTTTAGGCTTTTTACGAAACAATTGTAAAATGTATGTATCAGATAATATCTTCTTTAACATATTTAACCTTTAAATCACACAACCCGTACTCTTAAACTTGACAGGAGTGTCAAACCAGTGAATACAGTTGTGAAATATTTTAATAGCTCAGTATCAGATTACACATACTGAAGACTGAAATTCTAGAATAATCCAAACCTGCTTCAACAGGTCCCCGTGCCAGACTTTAATCTCTGCTAGATGTTGGTCAAGTCTGTCTATGCCAAACTATTAAATAAAATAACTTAAATTAATAAAGTTAATATTTGGAGCAATATTTTGTCAAGATCACTGTCTAGTTGTATGTTTTTCACTATAATTTATTAATGGATTAATGCTTGTATAAAGTGCTAATTGTTTTTAATAATTTGTGAAATCTTTTTTTTTAATCAAGTAAGATTTTTCTTTTTTTAAAGGCTCTTCGGGAGATTTAGCTTAAGTATAAAGCGAATCACCTTTCATGTCATTCTGTTGCTTGTTAATGTTAATAACTGATGTACTGCACAAACCAATTTATTTAAAGTTGCTTTGTCTCTTTAGAAAAAATATCTCTGCTGTCGTGTATTAGCTGCTGTCCCTGATTCAGTGTCATCTTCTGCTCTCATGGCTTTATCCAGTTGTGGCTTCTTTAAATGTGCTGTTTTTCCACAGGTTTTGTGGACCTGTATTGTTCTTGAAATATCTGTGGTAATGTTTGTTATGGCATCTCGCCCTCACGCTGTACCTGTTGATATGTGTGGGATATTCATGATCTGTGCAAAGAGGGAAAATCAAAACAATACCTGTGAGGGACCTGAGAACATCTGCACTCTTTGACCTCAGCAAGGTATGCCTCAAAATAAAGAGATGCATTGTGGGAGATTTTACCTTTTTATTGAGGGAATGAACTAAAGATTAGGGAGTAGAGTGAATGTGCATGTGGGTGAGAAAACAGAGAAAAATAGACGTTTTATTGTTTTATCTAAATGCTTTCTTGATGTGATCTGAGGTCAAACCAACAGGTACGTTGACAGTGAAGTCAGATTTATTTACCTGTTTTGTTGATAAGGCAATATGTTTGTTATACAATGTCCATACAGAAGATTATAGCTGGATTTGGCAGGTAATCTCATTGTATAGTGGTATCACTGGTCCATGCTTGTTTCGTTTAACTGAAACCATTTGTATTCACCCATGGCATAAATGACTAAATTGGCAGCGTTAGGAAGGAATAAGTGCCAAATATTACATGTTCCTTTTTAGAATGATGTTTGGGAATTTGTTTTAATCGGATTAGGATTCATAAACCCGTATTTTTGTGATTTGAAATATGTCTTATCTTGGTCTGTTTCACAGTTTTATATCACATTGATCTGCTTTATTGAAAAGCTGCAGTATCTGCTGATTATCTGGTACCGTCTGCCAGTGACTCACCAAAACCCTCTACCAGACAGCTATTAAAATATTGTCTATTGTCTGTTAGCTAAATCCATCTTGATAATGAGGTGTGTTGTGTCTCTGGAGTTATATGGGATTTCGTGAGAAACATAATGTCAATCTTGATATGTACTTTCTCATGATATTCTTTCTTGTCCTGTCCTTAGCCCGTTTTTTTAGCGATCTCGGTTTACACTGCAGTGCTAAATGTGACCGCAAGGTGTCAGTATATCGCTTGTTTTGTGGCATAATATAGAGCCTCAAAACCGTATATTCCACGAATCAGTGAATAGTTACATCTAATTTTTAATATAATATATTGAAGCCACTCAGTTTGGTTTGATTCAGCAGAAACGTTAATGTAATTAAATGTGAGATAATTGCAGGGGTTTTACAATACACATATTTTGACACATTGTTCCACAAACGTACAGCTGTCTCGTGATCACTCTAAACGCATAAGTGCTCTTTGATTTAGCTTCAAACAACAAAGCCCTTAGGAGTATTTACTTAAGAATGCTTTTCCAACCCCAGACTTCCCCGTGCCTGTCAACTACACAGTCTGTCAACCTCAAACTTTCCCATGCCTGCCAGCCAAACACACACACACACACACTTAGATCAAAGTAAAAGCACACACTTCACCTGCTCATAAAGCAATCCCGCCCTCCACCTGTCAATCACTCTGTCTTTCCTCTTCTGTGTCTGTTAAACATGCCATGAAATCCGTTTTGAAATCAAAGCACTGATTTCAGATTTTAACTTAATTTGACAGACTGTATGTGTCTTTTCATAAAGATGGCGTTTATTTTTTACACAGCAACAACTAGGTTAGTATAGGATCAAATAAAGACTTAAGGTGCTTTAGTATATATTGATGTACATATTTTATTAGTATACGTGTTTTTTAATTATTGTGTTTGTGATATAACTCACAATCAAACATATATACAGTGTTTTTAAAATATAATTTAAATACGAGATAATTGTATAGAAACCTCCGCAGTTCATTCAGAATGTTGTTGTAGAGTTTAGTTTTGTCATTGACAGATAAATAGATAAATAGTGACATGAGCATAGACAAGTACATGTCAAACATCAGATCTTAGATCAGTTTTGCTCCAGGTCACATTATTATTCACGCGTTGTCATCGAGTAAAGCCGGTGTGAAATTTAGATGGTTGCAGCTCTCTTGAGTGACAGTAGAGGGTGCTGACGTGCCACACAAAATCCACTTAAACGCTTAAGTGCTTAGTTTTTGGCTGCGTTTTCATTTTTGTTGTTTGCTTTAACAATGCTTTCAGAGTCATACACATCCACAGCTCTCATCTAAAGGAGTGAATCGTTGCCTTGGGGATGAGAGGCTGGTGTTGTTCAAGTTAGTTTTGTGTCTGATTGTCACTGTCCAGCAATCAAAACATGCTGCATTAATTCAAATCCCTTAAACTGGAGAGGCAGACCTCTGGCCTTCACACTCTCTTGCACAATGGTGAGAAATGGAGAAAGAGAGAGAGACATCCTGGACCGGGTCCTGGGCTTGCGAGTTAGAGGTTTGTTTCCTCTCATTCATTGTAGGGATTAGGCCTGTACTTGCTGTGCCCCGAGTTAGTGTACAGATGTTAGCTGTTAGATGTTGGCTGTTGTCATTTCAACCACATCGTCATGGATTGACAGGGTAGATGTGCCCTCCAGAAATGCCTGCCTACATGCATACAGGTGTGTGTGTGTTTGTGTGTGTGTGTGTGTCGGCAGGGGTGTGCTTTGGTCCAGTGCCATTTGTCATAAAAAACATGACACTCAAGTACAAATAGACACATCTAGTTAATGCCTTCACCTCTCTGTCTGTCATTGCCACTCTCTTAAATGCTTAAAAAATACAGTCGTGCCAGTAACCTGTTCACAGAACAGTACTGATTTACAAATGTGCTGAAATGCGCAGTTGAAATGTTTTTGTAGTGTGTTTGTACAGGCTCTTAATCTTTTTGTGTTTGTATAGATGGTGCAGGGCTCTATAGATGTGGATGACTTTGAATGTTCTGTTTGCTTTTGTGGAAAGCCTGAAACCGCAAACCACGCGCAGCAACTTTATGCTTCAGTGTGAGGGGTGTAAATTTAATGTATTTTTAAGATTTAATTTATTTATTACTTTACTTTCTTTGTTACAGGCTGACCGACTGCTCCCAACTTAGCCAACATCCTCACGCACACAACTGGTTTGTGCGGAGGAGCCTCTTCTAGATCGTCAGAAGAGAGTGATATCTGAAATACGAGACCTCTTAGAACCATTTTAATACTTTAACTGCTGCTGAATGCTCAGAGCCCGGTCCCTGGCCCACGGGGCCCCCGCTTGGGAAAGCTGATACAGGATCTGACAAGATGTGGCTTGACACAGCAATGCATTTCCCTGCCATTGTGTCCACTGACCTGGGGCCAGTCGCCTGCATTTGAGGATTTCCCTTATATAAAGAGGAAGAGGTGATACATGTGTATGTATTGACTTCCACCAATCAAACCCAACATGCATTTGATAAAAGAAGGATAGAATGGCAAGGAGCATGTGTGCATGATTGAACAAAATGGCAATCCCATTAGAACTGAAGCCATTGTGTTTGTAAAGGGGCGTTTGGGAGGGTGGGTGTTTTGTACATGCATGGCTGACTGTCGGATGGAACTTCTCCAGGTGTTGGAGAATTTAGCATTCCCAATCCGACACAGCATTCCAGTTCCACCAGCCTGCCTCTTCGTTCCTCCTCACCTGCTCACAAACTCACAGGATGACGCTCAGACTCAGGTCAAAGGTCACGTGGGAAAATCTGACCTTTATTTTAAATTGAAAATAACTTTGTGTCTCCTCTCTGTCAGCGATGATGGCTTTAGAGGTCAGAGAGAGGGCAAGGCTCTAATCCAGACCACCAACAGCACCTGGAGAAAAAAGATAAAGCTTCATTACAAATAACACTTCAATTGTGGATGGAGTGTATGACAAAATGTAGCATCAGCACTAATAAATTGTGCATTGGTATTAGGTCTCAGCAATATATTAATTTGCTTTTTTTATGCTTTTATATAGTCAACATTGTGAACATTGCAATTACTTTTTGCGTGCTCATTTGGCTATTAAGTTTCTTATTTTACTATTTTTTACACGATTATATGAGTGGATTTAGAAGGATTTTAAGTAGCGTGACTAGTGTTAAAGTTACGTGAACACAATCATTATGACAAATGTGATGAACTGATTCAGAACTCTGATTCAGTGATTCGTTTGTGTGAAATGTTCAAACCTCAGTGGCATTTTTTATATTGTTTTTAATGTATGATGTTATTACCTTTTCTCTTTTGGTTTATGTATGTGTGTGTATGTAAATATGTATGTATGTGTGTATGATTAAATATCGTCAGATCTTGTGGAGAAAAACAGTATCGAGAGCGTGCTTAAAGATATCGGTGGCTGAAATTCGTCCTCTGTGTGGTCTGATGTAGAAATAACTCTGAAAGGTTTAAATGAGGTCAATCACTCTGGATGTCACGGTACAGAAAAGAAAGCAGCTAGCAAGAGAGGGAGAGGAGAGCAAGGAAGGGCTAGCATGCGCTGCGTAGCGCCCACCGTGTCAACGTTTGCCTTTCCCAGACTGACAGGTTGTCATTTTTTTGTGACAGCATCCCACAGACTATCCGTAATGAGCTGCTGTGAAGTCCGGAACATTCTCCTGACCTTTCAGCGCCTCGTGACGTTCCGAGGTCTTCTCCTTCCACGCATCCTTGTCAAAGGGCCGGACCGCAAAACGTCAGGGGATGAACGCTGGCAGGGACATTAAAGAAAATAAATCCAACAACAAAAACAAAGACACGGACATACTGACACCTGTCTCACTCGCACCTGTCTCACCGACGGTCGCACTGGACAGTGACAGACAGGTTCCTGGTGCTTCAGTCACATCGTTTAGAGGCACCGTGCGGTTTTGGCCTTTGTTGATGTTAATGCTACTCACCTTTGGTCACCGGAATTTATTTAGCAAACAAACTCCAGCCTGTGTTTGAAAGTCACAGAAAAAGTGCACGGAGTCGGCAGACAAGGAAAAAAATAATAAAAGATCCCCAACGTTTCTTAAATGACGAGAAATTCCTGCGCTCTGAGAAGGGTGACCCAGACTCGCGCCCCCACTGTTTGGCTTTCTGCTCGAAGTCTCTGTGTCAATATCTGCTTAAAAGACATCGCTCCTTTTTCTCTCCTCTGTTCTTTTCTTGTCCCTTTTCTCCTGATCATTTTGCTCTAATGACGTTTACAGATGTACTTAGAAGCCCTCGCGAGTGTTTTAGTCTCAGGTTATTACCACCCATGTTTACGGCTATGCTAATAAGAGAGTTTTGCCCGGGAGTTTAAATCAAAGCTCACTCAGAAGGCCTTCTGTTCAAAGCTGTCTTCATCTAATGTAGTAAAGTGTTTTTTCACCTATCCTGGATGTTACTTAACAAGTAACAATGTAATTTCTCATGCTTTATAAAAACTTATGGATGATTAATGGTTCTTTATAGATATAATCTCTCTCTCTCTCTCTCTATATATATATATCTATCTATCTATCTATCTATCTATCTATCTATCTATCTATATATATCTATATATATATATATATATATGTGCATATATTATTTTAAAATAATTCTGACCTTTTATAATTTTTTTTATTGACACTGCTATTGATCAACGCCGGTAACACATAAGAATTAATCAGCCTGACCAAATATATGTCTGCCACTAGTTATAGTAGAAGCTAGTTAGCTAGTAATCGAACTGCTGAGGACTGAGAGAGAGGATGAGAGATAGTAGCACAGTGGAGGTGAGATGGATGTTGGTGATGTCATTGTGTGTCTGCACATGCTCGGTCAGTTCTCTAACAGCACAGAGCCAAAAACCAACTCTCCAAACCTGCCGACACACTCTCTGTCTTTCTCTCTTTCTCACTAGCTCACTGTCCTCCTACCTGACACTCTCTCCTCCTCCTCCTCTCGCTCCACCTCTTCTTCATGAGAATCTAGTAAATCCTCAGCTAGTCTTAGTTAATACCATAAACTCTTGTCTGAATGTCCAGGCTACTCTTGTATGTTTGCGTCAATGTTCCTCTTAAACTTCTTTTCTCCATCTGAACTCCTCAACTGTTGAACTCTCGGCGACCTCGCTCTCCTGCCCTTCGACGACAATCACGGTGAATTCTTCCTTTTCATCCCATTCGGATCTCCTCATTTTTCACACTTGTTCAGTCTTTTCTTCTACCGCTTGACAGACAGACAGACCACCGCCCCGCCCCCCCACCCCACGGGCCACGTCACTTATGTCGGCCAACTTCATTTACCCCCCTGATTGGCAGCTCTTATACACACACACATACTCCCTCGCTCAGTCTCTCTCTCACACAGACATACTGTAGATGTGTTCTCACATGAATAGTATTAGCTTTACCTCTTTTTGTGCTGCTTGTCTGTCACTCGCTATTCTTTGCCTGCTGAATGTGAATAGAAGCCCTTTTAGGAGACACTCAGACTGTGTGTGTATGCGTGCATGTGTGTGTTTTAGTGTATGTGTGCCATGGCGCCACTCTGTCATGTCACTCTGGCGCTGTCATGTTACATGCTGTAGACACATATTGTCTGTCCACACTTGACTTTTCTGTCTTTTTATGATGACTTGAGAAAGAGACTAATAGGCTGATATGATTTTAATTGATTTTAACTGCTAACAGACAACAGACATGAAAACATATACTCAATTTTTCCCCTTTGGTTTTTCAGCTGGTTTTGAGTTAAAGACTGTTATAGAAATATCTAATGTTTCCCTGCTTGGAAAACCAGAATATACTTACTTAAGGTGGTCAAACTGGTGTTTGGAACTTGTTAAAAGAGATGTAGCTGGTTTTGTAGGTTTATAGGTTTACTAGCTGTACCTAATTTGATCGGAATGGTTTACCACAACAGTTCTTATACTTAGTGTACAATCCAAATCATAAAGTTTACAATTCTTGGACCAGCTTATGATAAGTAACACTCTGAAACTAGCTACTGTTAGAAACTTTTTCCTAATTTCTTCAATCGGTTCCTCTGGCGTTCTTTCTCTCCTTCCCTCTTCCTCTCTGTTTACTGGACTTTATCACAGTTATAAAGATCACCTCCTTTCCCTCTCTTTACATCATCTTCTTTCTCCTCTCTCTTATCATCCTCTCCACAGCACTCCTGGGCATCCTCTGGTATCCCATCATGCCCTTCTGTAATCTGTGACACCATTTTGTCAGCACATCTGCTTGCATGTTTTGACTCCCCGTTCCGCTTTGTGTTTTGCTCTCTCCTGAAGTGTTGTCCATTGTTTCGTGTCTCTTTAATGGTAATGCTGATGGCCGTGGCCGCGCTGTGCCCTCGAGAACTCCGATAAGAGCTGCTGCCTTTTCTGTTTTCTTTCTGTTTTATATTTTCACTTCAGTAGCTTCGGTTGAGATACGGAGAGGAGAGAGAGAGAGAGAGAGAGAGAGAGTGCGCGGAAGAACAAAGGTGGTAATGTTGAAAGAGAGTCCACATACACGCGTACACCTTTACTTAGCGATCTCCATGGGGACACACCATAGACTTCTGTTGTTTTTATATAACGTTAATTACAAATGCTTGCAGGATAAATTTCAACCCAAACTCCAACACCTTATATGAATAAAAGTGAATCCCAAAATATACACACATATAAACATTTAGCCAGAAATTATGTACACACTAGATATTACCACTAGTCTCCCAACATGTTCACAAACGGAAATACGCAATCATAGTATCATAGACACTATTTCACATCATTTTAAAATAACATGGTGTAGAGATGACGCCGACCTCATATGACTTCAGATGATCATTACTTTGTCTAAATGCATACACAATGTTAGCATAATCTGCATAATCTGTACCATCTTAGACCTGTTTCTCACTTCTAATAACACACTTGTCTGACAATGTACAACATTCATCGCAGAAAACATTCCTTTTCTGCAAAGCAGCTTTGAAACAGTATGTATTGTATATCGAGTGCTATACAAATAAATGTGAACTGAATTAGATTTTTATGATGTGCATTAATTTGTTGAGCGCAAGGTCCAATTCTCACCCCACACTGTGTACCGAATCCTCAGCATGTGAGAGGGAAACATGTTTTTGAAAGGGGAAGACGTAGAGGTCAGGGGTTAAGATAAATTAAAATGCCTGCTTGAGGGGTGCAGTTCCTCACCTGTGGCAGTTTCCACAGCCTGCAATTTTAGCTGTCAGTCCAAGTTAGACAGGACACTTTCACCTGTGCCTGTCACAGAGTGACACAGAGAGAGAAAGTCAAGAGAGGACACGTCTGCTTTTCTCACTCATCTCCTGAATTCAGCAGGTGCATCTCCCTTCACTCTCCATCATGACCCTGGATAAGGGTAAGAGGTCACCAGAGGTCAATCGCTTACTGATGATTTGCTTTTCCTTTTTCCGCTGCAGTCAGCTAAACTGCGGTTATCTGCGCTGGGCCTGCCGCACGTGAATTCACCGGCCTGACCTTTTTAATTTCATCTGACATCTTTTATTATTCAATTTGCCCTGAATTCTCCTACGATGGCGAGGTCCCGGCGCTTTGGAAAAAGTGAAATGAAATAGAATAAAAATCTAGAGTTGCTTGATTGCTTTAAATAAATTGAGGGATGGATCGTAATTGACTACGAAGGGCACAACTAAAGGTAGAGTTAAAATGAGAGTGGCGTAAATGAGGAATGATAAATTTAATCTGGCCCTGATTAAATAAGCCAAAAAGTGGAACGACGTTTCTTTGGGGTCGACCGCTGGGCAAACAGAGAGATTGTCTGATGGACTTCTTCCAGGTTGCTCAGGTTGAATATTAATGTGTGTGTGTGTGTGTGTGTGAGAGAGAAAGAGAGAGAGAGAGAGAGAGAGAGCACAGATAAGACTTTGATAAAGATTCCTTTTCCCAGGGTTTTAATTATGTTGCCTTTTAAATCTGAGCAAGACCGGAGGGCCAAATGCTCCCTGTCCTTGTTGTAAAACATTCTCAGTATTGTTGGACTTGAATGTTCACCTGTCTTGACAAATGTCACTTGTCAAAGTGCAATTTAGAAACTAGTGGCAAATCACCTAACAGATTTACAGGCAAATAACTCCCTATGTGATGGGGCATTGTCAAAGCATATGGATAGACATTTTACTGTACTTAATAAGAGTTTGGTGTTAATAGTTCTTTTAAATCTGCGAGAAAATTAGAGCTTTGGTGCTCATGCTGCGGAGACAGGTTCGAGTCTATGATGTAGTTTCCAGGTGCTTTTAAGTAGCGAGTTTAACTTTTGTGTTGTGTATTGCTACTCTCATTCTCTTCCTCTCTCTCTTTCTCTTTCATAGACACACACCATAGGTACAGAAGAGGTCTGTCACAGGCAGATGTCCCCCTCCCTTCTCTCTCATTTAGGAAAGCTGGGCGATCTCAACGGGATGACCTGAGCATGAGAAAAGAAAGTGATTTAATTCTATGCGTTTGTTTCCACACACCCCAACTTGTCCATTCTTCATCCACTCCACTACATACACACTCCTGAAGAAGTACAGACCAAACAATCACCAAGAACTCTCAATTAGACAATTAGACAATCCATCACAATTAAAAAAGCCATTTCAAAAGCCCTGCACACAGAGCTGTAGCATAGAGGGTTGTGTTTGTCCCAGCGGCTGACCTCTCCTTTGTTATTTCCCACAACAGTAAATACTGCTTCTTAATTTGCTTTCTCACACACACTGCACAATAAAAGTCCATTAACGCATGCAAATGCGTAGCCACTTCAGCAGCCCGTCGAGGCTGCCCTCATGATACTGTGGCATCTGCAGCATGGCACTCTGGGAGATGCCCACTGACACTGAACAAGCACATGGAGAGCAGCATCCTCAATTAACAGGACACATTCTCAGAACGTTGGCTAACATTCTCTAAAAGTTCTCTCAATGTTATCAAAAATGTTTTTGCAGTGACAATAGTAGAATTTATTTTGGCGTTATATATCATATAATAAAAATGTTATTCTAACTTTGTTAGTAAAACGTTTTACAAATATTACAGAATTTAATTTTTTTATAACCAAGCAATAACCAAGTTAATACAACATTTAAAAACTGGACGTTTTGAACCTTCCTATAAATTTCAAAATAACACAACATGTTTTTGTTACTTAATAGAAACGTTAGGGCAACGTTCCTACAATCTAAAACTGTTGGCTGGCTTTCCAGAGCATGCCAGGAGAGAGCACCCACTGTTTCCATTAGCAGTTTCATTTGTTTTCCATCCAGGTCATTAGCATTTCTTCATTTGGTGGAACAATGAGACCAGTTGTCCCATCATTTCTTTTATCCCACAATTGTTTTCTACCTAATTTGATGTGCTTCTCTTGTCACATATGGCCTTTCTCTCAAATCGCAGATTCAAGTTCATGTTGCCCCAAAGATGCAATTTTGTCTCATTTTCAAGCTTATCGTGGTCGTTTTGAAACAGGGTCATCAAAAATGAGGCTTCTGCCTGACTGTCCATCCCCGACTGAATTGAAGCTATGAGGAAATTGGGTTTCTGTCAGAGAGCGAGAGAAAGAGCTGACTCGCTCTAAAAACTGGTGACAAGATGAATGAATCTTCTTATGTCAGTAAACTTGTTAAGAGGCTGTGCTGGGGACAGCGTTTTCCCAACTTTTTTTTTGGTCTAGCGTTATTTTATGTTTGTGGTAAATTTTATTTATTTTTTATTGAGGAAAGTGGCAGTTTGAGCCCCCCTCTTTATTTCTCTCTCTCTCCCTCTGTCAGCTCAGGCCGTGAGATAAGACTTTGGCACGCTCAGCTCTAACCCTGTGACACAGACTCAAAGCAGAGATGCTGCTCTCCCTCAATATGACATTAGATTTAATTTTTTTTCTGCAACCTTTAGCCGTCCAAACAGGTCACATGGATGGATAGATGGCTGGGCCAAGGATATTTGAAAGTTATGTTCACAGTTTTGTTGAAGCTGTGGTGCAGCGTTTTAAAGGGACAGTTCACTCCAAAATAAACATTTTTGTTTACTCACCCTTAGGGCATTCCAAACTTATATGCCCTTTTTCTTCTGTTGAATATTAAAAGAAGATATTATGAGAAATGTCTCCGTAATTTTGTGTTCATACAATGGAAGTCAGTGGGTGCCACTGTTGTTTGTTTACCAACATACTTCTAAATATCTTATGTGTATCTCAGAAGCAAAATAGTCAAACATCTGTGGAATGACATATAGGTGATTAAATGAGGGAGGAATTTTCATATTTCAGAGAAACTATCTCTTTAAGCACAAGTTGTTGAGCTGTAGTGCGCCTGCAGCTCGAACGGTGGGTTCGAGTCTGGTCTGCAGCATCCCAGTTCTCATTCCCCAGCAAATTCCTATAGTTCTCTGCTGTATTTGAGTGTGCGGTAAGTTTATTATTAGGACATACTGCACTAATTTTATACCGATTTTATAGGGCAGATATTACGTATCTAAAATTGTGTCAATGCTTAATGAAGAAGTAAAAGCCCCTAAAACAGAGAAGGTAATTCTTTTATAAAATTTTTGAGTATATAAATATTTGAGTATATTTAAATATTGATTTAAAAAATCCTTTCATGCCATCAGTAGCCCTCTGTGTTTGTGTAGTAATAAATATGCGCAACGTTTTGACTGTCATCTGTGTGAGACAGAAAGAGTGTGCGTATTTGTGCGTCTTTGTGTTGCTGCCCACTGCTCCAGGGAGTTGTCACAGGTCCTGTGTGTGTGTGTGTGTGTGTGTGTGTGTTTGTGTGTGTGTTTTTCTCTGTGCATGTAGAAGACAGAGGTGTGTTTACCTTGTTGAGGCGTGCGGAGGTGTTCCACACTGTGCTCACACCTGGCACAGAGCTCTGGCTCAAACCCAGACACACACCCAGCAGGAGCAAGTGTGTGTGTGTGTGTGTGTGTTTGAATGAAGTGCGAGTGTGTGAGTGGTGTCATAGTCTGGTGTGTGTGTGCCAGCATGTCGTGTCAGTAAGCGCCCTTGAGACGCATATGTTAATCTGTGTTGAGGATTTGTGCATTTTTCGGTGCTTATTTTTCTTTTGTGAATGTATTTGTGCATACGTTTTTAAAGTGTATCAAACTCAAACTGGGGTTCTTTCATGTTTTAGTGTTGCCAAAAACTAGTTATAGGCTTTTGAAAGAATACGTTCTCTTCTGTTCTCTCCTGCTCTCTGAGGTCTCACGTTGCAGGACTCTTGTTGCACATGTCTGTTTTGTTTTGTTCCCTTTCACACCGACTTCTCACTCTTGTTTGGACAGACTCGTGTTTCGCTTTGATCAGATGCCGTCCTGCCTGGCGGAGCTTCACTTCTGGTCCTGTAGGAACAGCCTGCGAGGTAATTAAAAAACACTGGACATATCTGTTTCACACATTCAGGCTTTCTTTCATAGTTGCCGATTGTGTCTTTTTATTCCCACGTTTCTGTTTCTGCTATCTCTCATTTATCTCATTAAAAGTTCTCATATTCATCTACGTCTCTCTCTGTCTTTTGTTTTGTGTGATAATGAAAACTAATTATTTAGGAGCTGGTTTCACTGCTGTGTCACACTTACGGTAGTTATTACTGCACCAGTACAGTTCAGTCATTTATGTTTTTATGAAACATTTCATGGCCTCTAATTAGTTTTATGGCCTTAATTATAGTTTTTAAGAGGCAGTGTTTGATAAATACTGCAAATCACGCCGCGTTTCAAATTGTTGCATTGGTCTATAAATGAGAGAGAGTGTTTCTGTTCAGAATGATTGAAACACTCTAAATAAGTCTTTGTGCATTAATTGAAACTTCAAAAGCGTTAAACATGCATTAACATGTATTTAAATGGGTGGATGGGGGGAGGCATGGGTGGAGAAATGAAGCAGTGGACAGATGAACGGATGCATGGATAGAGGGATAATAGATGCATGGATAGATGGATGAATGGATGGATGAATGGATAGATAGGTGGATTAAAAGGGTGTAGTCTATCTTTATTTATTATTTCTGGTCAGAGGTGGTGAGCAGTCAAACAGTAAATCCAAACATTCCAGGTGGTTTCAGTCTCCTCATGGTTTATTTGATAGACTTTCATCAGCTCCAGTCAATAAAGCACAATGCAAAACTGCTCACACTTAATTACTTCTGTGCATGTACCTCTTGAATTCCATAGCATAACAGAGATGGAATTCATTTAGGCGGTTTTCTGCTAAGAAGCTCATTTTTGTTTGATTAAAACTCAAAACTTGCCTTTTCACAGATAAATTTATGGGCACACACCAATTTTATGACAAAGGGGAACCAGGTAAGTGAGTTTCAGAATTCATTCATTCATTCAAATACAATTCATTCATTCATACAGAATTAATTAATCCACGTGACAAGATTACTGTACAGTTACAGATTACTGTAACTGTATTTAAATCTGTTGCACAAATGCTACAGGTTCTTCCCTGAAATCAGTGCAGAAAATGTAAACAAAGTTCTGCAGATTCCAGCTGGCCTGCTCTTCACTCTTACAGATGTTCTCTAAACGGTTCTGGGCAGAAGAAATACTGCCACATTTTGAATGCATCACAGATTAAACATTTAATGCTACAGACCCCTCCTGAGAGGACTCAGCCAGCTCTGAAAAGCTCTGAAAAATACAGACTTACACAATAACATTAACATGCTTTTTATTTTAATACTGCGGCCTGGACGTCAGACTTGTGAAGTTTACACTTGAAAGGTTTTGTTTGTTCTGTTATTTTGAGTATTTTGTTTATGATAAAGTCTTCTATCTGAGAAAACACAAAAGCTTTGATGTCTTAAAGGCTTTCGGATGGTTAAAGCCTCATTGATTTGAAGTCTCAGGGGAACATAATAATGCAGTTTTACGTTTATTTCTCACACCTTCTGTTTATTATTGAAAAAGATCAGATTAATAGATCCATAATAACAATGTGTAAACATGCCTGTATTTGTTAGACAAAAGTCTCGGTTGTTAGTCAAAAGTGTTATTATGGAAACATGACATCATAACAATAGCTGGTGCTTTTATTTATTTGTTATATTACTTTTTTAGATATTATGTTCTTTTATCATTGCCCAGCAGTGATGAAGCTGAACAAAGCAGTCATTCCAACATCATCCTATCTAATGCTGTTTAAACTGGTCATTTTTTAAAACAAGAGAGGAATGACTGTTTGATTTATTAGATATTATTATTTTTATTATTATTATTATTATATAGATATTATTATCAACATCATTAGAGTGAAATGAAACTCCCTCTATAACCAAGTGAATATCTCTTCCCGCTTTATTGTGCTTTAGTATTGATTTGTTAATGAATTGTGTGTAATTATCAGGGGAAGCAAGGGGACATTGCATTCTGGTTAAACGTTGATTTAATTGTTTTCTATCTTTTCTGTGGGACATTCGTGAGATGTTCATGTTCCATTTAGTTTTATAAAATACACTGGCTGCGTAATATTATACGTTTAAAATGGGTTTCACTTTAATGGTGTTTTATCATCATATAATAATATAATAGTTCTGAGAAATTGTGTTTCTGATTGTATGCGTTTCCTGCTGTTTCTCATGACCTCCAGCAGAGGGCGAAGGAGACCCATGCTACTGTAAGGAAGGGGGCTCTTTCCACCCCTCTGTCCCAGAACAGATGTGTGTGTGTCTGGGGCAGGGAGGGGCAGAATGGCCCTTATCTGATTAGCAGCCGTAATCCAGGAGCTGTCCGGCAGGTCCAGGACTCCAGCAGAGAGAGGCAGTGTTCCTGTAGAGCGAGGCAGGGAAAGAGGCCGTCTGGCTAGGCCACTAAGGGCTGGAGACCTGGGCCTCTGGGGTGAGATGGGGCTTAAGGTATGGTACTCCAGCACAGCGGACAGACCATGCTGACAAAGTTTAAGGAAAGAGAGTCTGGTCTCATTTTCACCCTGGGCCCTCATTTCCTTTATGTGGGCATACCTGCCTATGTCACTGTATGACTCAGCCTTTCTCTCTATGGCAAGGAGACACACAAACACACACACACTGGGGTGAGAGGTCAACAGAGTGACCGCATGCTAAAACGCAGGAAGTGCACACACACATGCACGCACAAAGATTTTAGTTCTTCCTCTCAGTGCAGCGTGTCCTTCAGATCAGCATTACTACAAAGAGAAACAGCAGTTTGCAGAGACTAAGAAATCCATCATCAAACAATTAACCTCTGTGTCAATGAGCCTATCAGCTCGTTATCAAAGAACGTTAATTTGCATGTTGCTAGTCCAATTCATAATTTAAATTGTACTTAAGTTGCCTGTGAAAATAACGCGTTCCATTAGTGCTAATGCGATATATTAAACGTCACTCCATTTGTATAATGATAAAAGTCACAGTGATGTAACTGTGCAACATATGGACAACTAAACTGTCATTTTCTGTAATTAATTTGTCAGTTGTCACTTTAATTGATTTATACTGTTTAAATAAAGGTTACTGGATTCAATAGCTAGTTATCACAGCTAGTTATGCACAGGAAATGTATAGATGTTTCTTTATTGTCATTTAACAGACAGCATTTACCTTCATTAAGGTACCAAAAAAGTTATTGGGACTGTACCATGATACAGTGATGGTATCAAATAATAATACAATGGTATTTACAGTGTACAATGGTACAATGGTAAAACAATGATATTTCCATGGTGCAGTGTTTAACAGCATTGGTATTACTATGGTAATTTGTCCCAAACACTATTGTATGCACTGTAGTACAGTATGGCCAATCATTTGTGATATTACCATGGTACTAAGTCCAAAACCCATGGTAATGCGATGGTGTTATTGGTACTGTGCGGCGTGGATGTGTTTTGATTCAATCATATCTTTTAGCTTCACAATTTTAGTGTTTTCTCTTTCCTTTTCAGTTTGTAGATTTTTTGTAGATGTTTTTGGATTGTTGGATTGTGTTCCTGTAGCTCAAGTGGTAGAATATTGCAAAAGGTTGTGGGTTCGATTTCCAGAATCACACATACTGAACGCATACAGAACACACACTGGTCAAATGTATAGCTTAAATGCACTGTAAATCGCATTGGATGAAAGTGTCTGCCAAATGCATTAATTGAAATGTAATGTAAATGTTTAAAGACCAGTATAGCTCCTTTCTGCCCATTAACCAGTTTGACTACCAGTGTGGCCAGTGTCTTCCTACCATAATGCCCAGCTGCCTCCCACAGCTCACTCTGCTGGTGGGGTAACTCCCGTCGGCCTCGAGAGAAACACAAACAGCCTTATCAGGAGACACAGACCCGTCCCCCTCTCGCCCCCGTACTTCTTGTCGCCCTAATTTGCATTCATTTATTTCTGCATCCTCTCGCTCCTTAAAAGCAGGAGACGTTTCTTAATAGTGTCAAATAAAATAAGCAAAAAGCAGATTGGATTTGATTACAGAATCTTTAAGAAAACAAATAATAGTCCTTCTCAATTTCCTTGGGTCCCTGTCCCGGATGAACATATTAATGCATAAATGCAAACACATACAGATTGAACTCAGCCGAGAATTCTATTAACGTTTCTTTCTCTTTTTTCCCCCTTCGCTGGTTAGCTCCGGAGGGAAACAGGGACCGAGATCTAAGCGGAAATTTGGGAGGCTTTGTAAGCGGAACGAGGCATTTTGGAGTGGCATATTTAATGTGTTTAATATGTTATGGTAACTTTGAGTTCTCCCCTTGGGTGACTGTGCTAACTCATGGAGCTGTGATTGAACGAGACAGCGGCGTTACACTGAATTTACCCTCTATTGCGCTATTAGTTAATATTTCTTTTAAATCCCTACTGTCTGCTACTTTAGAGAAATATTAGGAAAAAGTAAATATTTTTGCTACATTTCATATTGTGGACTTTTTAAGCAGGTTTTAATGTGGACTTTTTATTTTTTACTGATAAAGGGAGAATTTATTATCTACACTGTCCTCTGTAGATTTATGGAAAATATTAAGTTTCCAAGAGGTTACCGTTAGCATTAAACCAAAGTCAAATGCAAGGAAACTTTCTATTGTTTTTAAAATAGGAAAAATGACTTTCCTTATACACATCATTACAGAAAAGACACATGAATTTCACATGTGCAAAAACACGTGATCATGTGAAACACGTCACCATGTTTTACATGTGATTTCATACATGATAATATAAATTCCATGTAAATTCCAGTGGAAAACCAATGGAATCGCATGTAAAACATGAAATGACATGTTTTTTGTGTGTGATCATGTGTCTCTTCTATAAGGGTAACTTTGATTACATTTAGGCATTTGGCAAACGCTTTTATCCAAAGCGACTTACATTGCATTATACTACACATTGATCACTATACATTGAGTATGTGCAATTCCTGGGATCGAACCCATGACCTTGGCGTTGTTAACGCCATGCTCTAACCACTGAGCTACAGGAAAGCTGTTTGATTATATGTTTGTATGTGCCCTGTGTGTTTGTACCCACCTCATCATCTCGACTGAAATGAGTTGATTTAATTCTTTAGATGTCAGATAAGATGCATTTGTAGGGTGACCTCTGATGGAGCTGTATTTTAGGGTCAATTTTCTATGCTTTTGTAAAACCCCTCACAAACACAAAATCGCATTCAGTTTTTTTGTCTTTCTTTTGTCGCCTCAGATGACGCAGCATTTCGTACCTTTGCTCTCTTTTTTTCTGTCTCTCTTCCGCTCTCTCACTGTCACACAGGTTGGGGTTACCCATGGTTCCTTAGTAACCATCATCCAGAGAAGCTGTGTGATGCCCTAAAGGAACTGGAGGTATTTGTTTACATTTCCTGCAGTCCAATTAACAAATAGAAGCATTCTTTCTCTCTCTCTCTTTTCTTTCACAAGGAATGAGAAAATCCCCCCGACCCCTCTCTCTCTCTCTCTCTCAGCACCTGTGCGCGTGCTTCTCTGTCATCATGGGGGATATTTGAGGGGGATGATTGGGACCGTGAGCTGGCGCTCTCTCTCTGCCTCTGGCTCTCTCACACAAACCTAGCTTTGTTTAGTCCAACTCAGGCTCATTTTTGCTGCTTCTCTGTATCTGAAACTGGAAACATCCTTCTAAACCTGACCCTAAAAACGTCCAGAATGCATCTACCCGCACAAGGCCAAAATTCTTTTGAATTTTTCTCTCCCTCTCTCAGGAACTGCTGCAGTCAAGCCCGGTCATGAGTGTCAGATGGAGAACCAAGCAGTGCAGTCAGGTACCCTACCCAGCATGCACCAGTACCCAGCATGCACCCGTACCCAGCATGCATCAGTACCCAGCAGGCATCAGGCCTTCTTAGCATGAGTTGGCTCCTGTAGCAGAGGTCAGGCTTTATGAGCATATGCGGACTGTTTTTGTCAAATACTCTCAGGTCTCAGGGGTATTTATCTCTTAGATCAAAAAAAAGATTCCCTTTGCAGACACACCAGCTGTAGCCTGGTGATTTTTCATTCAATCACTTGTGCATCCTATACAGAATTCCTGAGCCGTGCGTGCACTCCCGCACGCGCATTTTCCGCGGACCAAAAGTGCTTGATTTCAGGCATTTCGAAAGGTCAGGAAGACCAAACATTGTTCGATTTTTGTTTGGTGGTCGGTGATGGTCTTGCCCGCCCAGAAGCAGGGTCTGATTAGACTTGGTGACCTTCTTCGGTGGGTTCACATGATATAAAGATGAAATTCCGTCTCTTTCCACACAGTCTATTTTAGAAATGTATCATTCGACGTAATTTTATAACGTTTGAGAACTGCAGTGAGAATTTCCCATACAGGTGAATTGTTTCATTGTTTGTTACTGTGTGAATGTGTGTGTAGATGCTGCTGAATTCGGGTGTGTTGGTGACCCTTATTCTGGAAGGGGCTCAGGTTGAGCAGGTGGCCATTGACAGAATGGTAGTGGGACGACTTCTTGCTGACACCATCAGTGATGGTGAGTAAATGCCTACTCACATGCTACGACTCTCTTTTCCTTTCCTCCTCTTGCAGTTGCAATCATTGCTCATTTTCCCAGCATGCACTTGGGCGGCATGCACACCCACAGGTCGTGAACCGCCGTCCCTTCTGTTTCTTCCTCTTGTGTTACTCCCAGAGGAAGTCGGAAAACCACGGTCGTGTGCGCGCTCGCACACACCGGTTCCTCCTTCCTCATGGCTGAATCTCGGGGGGATCTGGCATTGCTCCCTGTCTTATTTTTGATTTGAGAAATTGGACACTCTCCCAAATCTGCTAATTATTTTCTCATATCATTTATTGTTTAGAGCTTATATGGCTAAAGCTGTCTGTGCCAGGTCTCTAGATACCTGACAAACCTCTCTCTCTCTCTCTCTCTCTCTCTTGTCAACCACCCCTTCCCTTTCCCAGTAGCCCCCTATGGAGTGCCATTCAGGCCTCCCGAGCCCCTAATTACCAGAGTAATTATGTGTGTTTGTGAGTGAGGGAGAGTGTAAGGGTGGGGGTGCCAGGAGGGTTTATACATCTGTCACTTATTCAGTTACTTTCGCACACAGTCAAACCTGTTTTCGCCCGGGCAATGTCATCAGTTCTGTAGTACATGGAGAGTGATTGAAAGTCTTCATCCAATGATTTCAAAGGTCCAGCTATCCAAAGGAGCCACAGATCATCAATGAAGCTTCTGTAACTTTTGTTTCGTTTCATTTACAAGTACAATCACAGGTTGAGGGGATCTCACCAAGAATGCGTCAGGATTTGAATGACCAACTGAATAACAAATGCAGTTTGATGCATCCTGCTCAACAGAGTCTGTTAAATATCTGCTCTACTGTTACTCCAGAAGAGATGTAATGACCTACAAATAAAGGTTAAATTATCCACCATCATGAGTTCAGTGGAGATTGTTTACCTTTTCAAACATGTGAATTTACTATATTGCAGATGAGTGTTTCAGACAGCTACATAAACTGTTTTAAAGTGATGTAATATTAACCCTTTAAGCAGATTTACAGGAATTTATTGATTTATCCTGATCTGACCTGCTGCTCATATCCTGTTTACCAGGTGCTGGACACATTTTTTTTTTGAGGGATTATCATGGTATCTTCCTCTTAATTTGGCCAGGATTACTGAACACTAATACATGAGCATGTTTCTGGATTTTTTGTAATCTGTTAAGAGCATGTTTTTTATTTCATTTTTCTTCCCCCCCCCACAGGGAAAATAAGTCAGTAAATTATCTGTATCATTTTAGTAGTTCAGCATTTACATTTGGCATTTTTAAATCACTCATGAGTCTCACAAAGTGGCTAAACTAAATAACTAAATATATTTCCTTCAGTTTCCAACTCTATAGGATAAATTGTTGTCCCCCATGGAAAGCACAATATTCATCATATATTTCCAGCAAATCTTTATTTTTACTTTAACACAATAAATCAAGTTTCATTTTTTTAAATATTTGCATTATATTATATGTATATGGTTTATAAAAACAAAATTTCAGAACAATGTCATGACTGCATTTAAACTGCAGGTGGGTTTAACCTGATCATTTAACAGGCTGTTCTTTCAGAAATGAGCCTCATGTTTTTACGCTTGAATGTGTGATGATTCATAATTAGCGCAGAGAAACAGATATTCCGTCTCTAATTGCTGTAGAGGTTTGAAATTCCAGCCCTGAATATCACCCTCAACTAAACCTGATTCTCTTACAGACTTGTGTTCGTTTTTTTCTGCCATTTAATTGGTTTTATAAACAGATTAATTTTTTGGAAGGGAAGGTTAATTGCTAATCACAGTGTGGAGAGCTTGTCAACAGTTTCATTGCAAATGTGTCTCTTAAATATGAAAGCTGCATAGCCTATAGGCTTAAGAGTCTCTCTGCCTCTTTCTGATACACTCTCTCTCTTCTCTATGGCCCCTTATTAAAAATTCTTTACACTTGTGTCCCGAACAAATTCGGGTGCCATAGACTTATACATTTATTAGTGTAAATGTACATAACTTGTACATTTGTTAGTGTGCATTGATCAAGTCCTGCCTACGTTTTCTTTTTTAAATACAATATTTTTTTTTGTCAGGGTTAGGGTGTGAGTTGGTCTTTTTTAGCTTGTTAACGTGTGTGTGGGGAATCATTTTTGGAATCTGTTTGTCATATTGTCTCAGGAGGTCATGTGAATTTTGACCTTTGACCTTGCTCTTGGCTTTCCAGCGGTGATTGGTGATCACTTCCTGCTGTTCTCGATGATGGAGACGGAGTGTGTCAGATTTACCTGGACAGAAAGAACCAGAGCTAACCTGAGCTAGCACGACATATGGAGAAAATCACAGCTGCAGAGATTAAGGTAACACACATGCATGCACGCACACACACACATGCCCAAAGACATACACATACAAACTCTTCAATAACACGCATTAGCACATTTTAGGAGGAAAGGCAGAACTGCCTCTGTTGCTTTCAATTAAAAAGCTTTAATGAGGCTGGTCTGGCTCTTTCCACAGGGCTTTTAGCTGTAATAATTGCCTGGCTTTACTTGCGTTCTTTTACCACTGGGACAAGTAACACTATGATCACTGGAGGTCCTCTCTAATGCACACCTGTGGGAAGCATCAGGTCCAAACACACAGCACTCGTCTCATTATAAAGAGATCAAATCCTTTATGACAGTGCGTATGTATTAAGAGTCCAAATTTGATTAAAACACTTGCCAGTGGCAGGTGAATTGCTAGCCATAAATACTGTATTTCTTACATGCCATGGAAGTGCATTTTGTATTATTTGTATTAAAATTAATTTTGTTTTTATAAAAATTATGAAGCTGTATTTCTGCATATAATTTTGGTACATAATATTTGGTATAGTAGTAACTGTATACCAAATGTGAGAGATGTTTTACATATGTATAGTCACAAGAAAGTTATAGAGCAAAACCAATCCTAGATAAACTGCTAATAAATGTGTCACAGAAGCACCGGCTATTAGAGGAGAATCCTGCAGACATATAGAAGTCCCTTGTTTCCATAAATCACAGTGTTACATTGTGTCAGTATAAGGGCAGAGAGTACATCATTATTATGTAATAGTTGTTATGGGTCAATAATGATCTCATATTCTAAAAAAAGAATGAAAAAATGTATACACAATATCGTCTGAAATTTGAGAGGCGCAGATACCCATAGTGCTACTTTAGTGTATACTTTACATACTCGTACTTATTAAGAGCTTTTGTAAAACAGAAACATGAAAAACTGTGTTTTCAGTGTTCAGTGTGATGTACTATATATATGCCTATGTGTATATATGCATGTATGTATATATGCCTATATGCATATCTGTAATTACAGACATGGTCAGACTGACAGCACCATTATTACTTTATTTTTCTATTTTAAATTGGCAGCGGTCCAGTAGTGTGATCTGGGCAGAGCGCTGCTGTAGTGTCGTTGGACGGGGTCAAGTCCATCTCTTCCTCTTAAAGGGGAAACGAAGGTGATCACCCCCATCCCATTCATTCCCCAAAGCAACTTGTCTAAAATTCATAACGGAATTTAAGAAAGGAAAAAAATCTTTATTCGTTCTCTTTTTGAAAGCATTAACCTCATTTTAATGGGCCAGAGACCAAGTGTGTGGAGATCACAATTTGGATGGGTCTGATTATGGACTAAACACAATACATAAATACATCAGGCTCTTAACACCCTCCATACCCGAACATTATCGCATTACTGGAGCTCTTTGTTGCGACAGCAGCCCGAGTATGAAAGCAATCTCTCCTGCGGTGTAGCTGGCTCCTGCAGCATGGCCCTGATAAGCGGGGACCGTACAGCCCTTTCCCCCACCCCCAAAAAACCCTACCCTGCCCTCCCTCCCGACATCACCCCCGCCCACCGCACCCCCCCTCTTCCAGCCCGGCTGTCCCCATCCACTGCCTGCTCCACTGGACTAAGCTTTGAGCCTAATCCTCCAGAAAGAAGGTTTGATTATTGCTGACCAGCAAGCACAGGCAAGATGGGGAATCAAGTTTTGGGGGAGGGTAAAAACAGAGGAAGAGAGATAGATTCTGTTTTGTCTTCACACAGTTTAAATCGCTTTATTTTGTTTTTGTTTTTAAATTGTATTTAGTGTTCCTGTAGTTCGCTTGGTAGAGCAGTTGAGTGAGGAGCGCAAAGGTTGTGGGTTCGATTTCCAAGGTGATTTTCACACACACTGATAAAAATACTCGCTTTATACCTTGCTTCGGATAAAAGCGTCTACCAAATGCATACATTTAAATGTAAATTATTTGTTAAATACTTTACATTAAGGTCCTGTTTGTTAATGTTAGCTATCTACCTTAGTTAACATATAGTTATTTAACATAAAAATACTTAACACAGCATTCATTAATCTTTGTTATTTCATTTATTAAGATATTTCAAGTAAAGGTTTTTGGTAACACTGGTTAATGCACAATGAACAAACATGAACAATTGTATATATATTAACTAACCTTAAAAATTAACAAATGCTTTAGAAATGCTTTTATTTTTAATCGTTCGTTCACGTTAGTTATAGCAAGAAGTGATGTTAACGAATTAAACCTTATTGTGTAACCACATAATTTTTATGTGTATGATGTTTTACATATTATAGTTTAAGATTTTCTTTGTATGTAAAGTTTACAGTCAATTGATGTTATGGGCATGCTGTAGTACATTTCTAGCCCTGCCTATTGTTCACAGATAGAGTTGTTAACATAAAGAGCGACTCTGTGTTTGCTCTGTTGATAAGCCCATTCAGAAAGAAGTATATGGAAATATACTTGCTGTTATGCCATATGAATAGACGCTGGCCCTTTAAGAGCCATATCGTATTTTCATGCAATTTATTCACACTGTGGACTGCATTAGGGGTCTTGGAAGAAAAAACTGCATTAAAACCTCAGCACAGAACTGTATCTCTGAAGAGATTTATATGCGTTTATTGCAGCACCACGAAACAGAGGTGTAGTATAGGAAAGAATATTACTCTGTATTGCGCTGTTGTGGTCATATAAAGTGGATACAACTTCCTTTAGGGAACCTTGTTTATAATAACTCAGTTATTATGTCTATTATGTTAAGTCTAGACAGTATTGAATGATTGAGGCTGTTTGTTCAGTCATGGGCCTGTCATGCCAACAGCAGGTGTGTCTCAATCAGGTGTGTGTCATATTTAATGTCATTGGACAAACAGACTTTACTCACCGAGCTGAGCTTTAATTACTCTAGAGCTCTGTAATTTAGGTGCTTTTGAGAGCGATTTTAGGCAAACTGTTTGCCGAAATGTGTGTATCTTGTATTTGGTGTGTATTAAGTAGGGGTGACAGGGATAGGTGTAAATGTAAATTATGTAAATTATCACAAAGGTTAAATCTCAATAACTATAAGTTTTAAAATAAAAAAAATGTAATGTTACAAATGTGTGTTTTCCCTAGCAGTAGTTTTTTAAATGCATAATTTAAAACCTTCCTAACTTTATTTTTTGAGAATTCTATTCTGTTTTTCTTGTTTGCACAGGGGTCTTACAAGCTGAATCTGATCCCAGTTCTAACTTGCCCACTCTTGGTATGGTATCTACCCAAATCAGGAAAGGTGAGGACATCTAGAGATCTCATTAGTAGTCTGACCTGCATCACGAAACCTTTCAAATGCCCTCAAAAAATGCAGAACAAATGCAGCTATTTCCAATGGATCCATTAAACACCCCATAAACAATACAAATGCCCTGCTACCCAAAACAGCTCAGTCCACATTAACAAAACAGCAAGCTACCGTAATGTGTTATGCGCAGGAGTGGAGGCCATGTTTAATAGATGCTTTGGGTTGCAGGTACCTGATTCCTTTACGCAGTTTTGGTAGTGTATGTACCTGGTGGAGGCCGTTGCGTGGAGTGCCATATGGGGCTGAACCAAACTCAGGATGTGGCCGTGTGCTCTTCGCTGCTCTGTACCGAGGTGGTCAGACCTTGGTCTTCCAATGGACAGAGCCAACCTGGTGCTTCTTGCCTGCTTAGATACCCCTGGGCTTACGATAAGCTGATAAACTCACATGTTCCTTTAGGGCTGGCCTTGCACTTTTCTCCACGCTAACGTTTCTGTAACGCTGAAGGTAAATTAGGTGAGAGAAGCCCGACAGAGAAACAAAGAGGAGCATTGTGGACAAATGTAAACATCAGCCAATTAATAACCAAGCTTTGAATTACCAAATAATAGTAAGTTGTTTTAATAATACATTTATGGTGCGTTGCCCAAAGGACTCTCTGCCATTTTTTGTTCATGTTCTTGTGTACTATTTGACCTTCCTTTTCTCTGTCATTCTTTACCATAGAACTGCATGGGTGTCATTTTTTACCAGTCATTCTTTATGCCATTGTTCTTTTTCAGTGAGCTGCTGTTACATGCAGACTGTTCACTTGAACTTTCTCTTTACACAAACAGTTGACCTCTGACCTTTCGCCCCCCTCCCTGTGTAGTTTCTGCTCTTTTTCTGCATTTGGTGTTGTGCTCACCAGTAAACCCATAGTTATGTAGCAGCAATACACAGAGAAGTAGCAAAGGGGTTATAAATGAGTTAGGTATTTAGGTTTGGTAATCTGGGATATGGGTGAATGTGGAAAACCTAAACTCTCTGTGGATATCTTGTTCCATTACAAGCAGATTTAGGGTTACACTGTAATAACAAGGGTCAAGTTGAAGTGTCATTTGTTGGTCTGGTGTATTGCGATATCAACAGTAAAATAAAATATAAGAAGCCCAAAACATTGTCCCAGGTTCCCTAATTTGCCCTAGAAAATAACTGTAGAATCTGTAAACTGTTGTTGAACTTTCTCCTATCTGTCTTTATTAAAGTTGCTGATAATTCAGGCACAGGGTTGGATAACAGTAAATATTACTATCCATCCACTTCCTCATCACTGCATCTGTTCTTTCATTTCTCTTCCTTACAGCGGCAGTTTAATGGCGACGATTCAAAAATGAGCATTCGATGCTTAAGCGCCGGCGTCGCACTTTGGTTTTAAACATATGTAAAATCTCCGCTCGTAAAGCAGGGGATGAGAGGAACCAGCAAACGAACAGCGTTTCCAATTGCAAATGCACCAAACGAAAAAACAAACAAGGGGTGGAAAATGCAAAATAAAATAATTGAAGAGGGGGGCAGCATTGAACAACGTCGAATTGCTTTGGTTGGAAACGAAGATTTATCCCGGGCCTTCGCGTATTTATTTTCTCTCGTTCTCTCTCTCTCTCTCTCTCTCATTTTTCTACGGTTAAAAAACATTAAAGTGTCTCTCGCCTTCATCGTTTCTAATTAAAGTGTTTGTTGTCATTTTCAGATGTGTGGTGTGAAATCAAGCTAGCAGTTTATGTAAGACGCGAGCGGTGAATCAAACGCTTCGCTCGGCGCACAGACACACACTTCAATCAATTCTGCCTCATATATATGTTCCCTTTGTTAAGTTAGCTATCTGCATGCTAAACCCATTTTCTGCTTAGTCTTCAGCATTTAAAAAGTGCGCTTTCTTTCCCTATGTGGTCTTAATTCTTACCCCTCGTAGATAAGCGCTGCCAAGAGACACGCTGCCAAAACACTCACACACACACTTATTTATGCAAACGTTTAACATTTTTAATCAATTCCCTCTTCCTGGAATTTAATGATTTGTAATAAAAACAATTTTTATACATACATTTATTTTGCATTTTGAGGTGGCGGTTGTTGTGTTTCAGTAAACATTTGATATTTATTTATATATTTATTTTTAATAGTTGTTTTGCATATTGGGCTGTTGTATGTTCCGTAAGCATGAGATGTTGAATATCCTGTTATCTCTCTCAGAACACTTCTCTTTTCATTCATTTCATCTGCATATTTACCGGGCGTCCGTACTCTCTTTACAAATTGCCGCATTTCCTGTGTCTTTAACTATCACATATATTTCACACACATTTCTGCTGTTACTGGATGGAGGGATAGTCTGAAAATTAATTTAAAAGTATTCTTAATCATTTAGAAAAAAGTCACACATAAAAGTAAATAGAATTTTATAGAAAACTTAGCAATATCTTTGTGATACATAAGTGAGTTTTAAATTCATAATAAAGTAGTAAATGATCATTTGTTATTGTTTTGTCCTAACAAAAAGTGCTCGCGTATCCGAGTTTCTATGGTTACCTTGTAAGACAAATATGAATTCTATTCACAAGCATCCTTTACCAGGTAACAATACATGCCTTGGCAACTTCAAAGTCAAGTCTAAAATGTTTGAAAACCCAGTTAAAACATACAAGTAATAATGTATAATACAATAAAAAGCCCAGTCTTTAGTTTTGATATTTAATGGAGTTCAATCCTCATTAAGTGAGTTCAAATCCTTTCATAATTTGCAGTTTGCATGCAAATGGCCACTTGTTTGTTGTATGCAGAGGTTACAGTATTTATTCTTATGTTGATTAATGAATGTATTCCTTATTTAGTCTCTCAAATACCGGTTGTCAGTTCCTGCCACTGTGTTATGTGAATTACTAGTGTGTAATGTTAGTGAATGTTAGTGTTTTGTGTGAACAGCAGCTGTTATGATTCTGGTTCATGTTATATAGAGAGAAAAGGTTCAGGTGGAATGTGATTTCCCGGGTTAAATTCTTTGGCATGTGCAGGTGCATCAGAGCGAATGCTTCTGTGTTGATTTCATGCCACAACGGCCTGACAAGCATCTGAGCAGCATACACACACACACACACACACACCAGAAGACCAGAGACTCAGCACCAAGAACTTTCATAGATTGCCTTCATCATCATCTCTCTCTCTCTCTCTCTCTCTTTCTTTCTCTCCCACTGTCTCTTTCTCTCTCTCTCTCTCGCACACTGTTTGCTCTCTGAGCTGGAAAATTGGCTCAAAGAGCTCTACTGCTGTGAACAAGGCCTGCTGCTCAGCTGGACCTCTCTGGGTTTATCTTTCAAGCTCCAAAAAGAAAGTCCAGGGAGGAGAAGAAAAGAAAGAATAGTTTTGACCAGTGACTGAAACCAATGACTAACAGAGACTCACTTACCACTGTTCTCTCTCTCTCTTTTTTGCTCTCCTTTGCACCCCCATCCCACCTCCCCATGATTCCGTTTGTCTTTGTGAAATTGAATCTGTCATTGTTTCAACAGCAGCTGTGGGATTTGCGATGTTTGTGTGTGTGTGTGTGTGTGTGTGTGTGTGTGTGTGTTTGTGTGTGTATGCAGGTCTTAAGGAGGATCAATCTGTGATGTTAAAACCTTTGTGGCGGGCGGGAGAAAGACACTCTAAATGTCCCCCAGTGCTGAGGCAAACGTACGGCCTCTCAACCAGCTCTCCTTTATTTCTTCACCTTTTTGGTTTTGTTTACCGTTACCGTGGTAAAAAGCTTAGTGCCTTCTCTCTATCTTTAACTACTAAACTGGATAAACAAGTGTGAGGATTGCGTAATTTCTTGGTAGTTTCATATAGTCTGTTTCACAATTTTACATGCGCAATAAAGTGCAGGATTGTTTCGAGTGTGATTGTGTTTACTGGTGTGTATTTTTAGCTAGAAGTGTATTTGCCTAAAGGGTTATTTTGCCTCAAAAAAGAAATTCTATGAATTTCATCATCTCTATTGTTTCAAGCTCATGTTTCTTCTGTGCCGAGAAGAGATTTTAAGGAATGTTGACGCTGCTTGTTTTCCATACAATGAAAGTGAATGGGGACTGAGGCTATCAGTCTCTAGCATTATGCCTGAACAACATCAAGGTGAGGTAAATGATGGCAGAATTTTCATTTGGGGGTGAGCTATCCCTTTAAGAGTGTAGCACTACCTAGCAGAGAGCAGGGTAGAAGTAACCCAGCCAACAATTTAAGGTTGTAAGAACATTTTTCTAACATTTTCATTAAATAACAAAAATTATTAAAATGTTATTTTAAACGATCTAGGAACATTCAAAACATCCAGTTTTTTAAAATGTTTCTTTAACAACTAGAATAACATTTTTGATATATAAATACCATCAAGAAATGTTCTACTAATGTTACTCCAAGAACTTTTTATAACTTTGAGAGAACTTTTAGAGAACGTTACCCAACATTTTAAGAATGCTCCCTGTTAGCTGGGGAAGCATTTGCTTGGTGAGTTGACCAATTTAAAATGGGCCAGCAAGGTGTTTTAGGAGTTGTAGCTTAGTGCTAGTGAGGTCAGTGTAGTTGAAACATTGATGTAGTATTGCCCTAAGCAGTAGTTGGCCATTGGTCTTTTGCTAGCATGGTCAGTGGGGTGTTGGTTCTGAGCCCGGGCCCAGCTGTGGACAGGCCCAGAGTGGGGGCCTCTGTGGCTGGGGCAGGTGTGTCTCAGCGGGGCCTGGCTCTGTGGAGATCTGGCACTGTTCCGGATCTTCCCTCTGTGCTGTCAGCACAACTCCTCCCGCCCCTCTCACTAAACCCCTCTCACCCCCTGGGGTGCAGCGGGAGTCGGCCCAGGGGGATTACAGCTCAAAAAAGGACAAAAACTCATCCCCTGCTTCTACAGAAACCAACGGCAACCCGCTTAACTCAGACTCCTACTCTGGCACGCACGCCATTGTTCTGTGCCAGCTCATCTCTCTCTTTCCCTCTCTGTCTTTACACCTCACCATCTGCACTGCAAACACACATATTACAGGTAAACCTGAACTTCCCGTGTGCTGCTGTCTGATAGGACACTCTTTAAGCTGTTTCTGGGCCCATTTTGAGGTTAAATCACCGAACAAATTTGCTCAACACGTGTGTTGGGGCTGTGATTTCTACTGTCTCAGGACTGGAGTTTTATTTGGGATAATATTTACTTTTGTCCAAAAACTGCTGAGCTTCAGCACTACCTGTGGCTCACAAAAGACATGTTTCTGTTGTTGTCCTATTACATTTCTTTTTGTTGTTTTTTAAAAGGAGTAGTTCAACTTATAGTTTACCTGTTTTTTAATAAACGAGGGCAAAATTTTTAGAGCTATCCCGTAATTTTTAAAAACATGTCAGAGTCATGGCGTAGTTTAAATCTGAGCCATGACATTACCATTGAATTACATGATCTCTCCTTATTATTCTCTGTTCTCTCTCTGAAAAACTGAAAAGCCAAACAATGAACTAATGATAGATGTGGACATTTACTTTTAGGCAGATGCTTTTATCCAAAGCGACTTACATTGCATTATACTACCCATTGAGTATGTGCAATCCCTGGGATCGAACCCATGACCTTGGCGTTGTTAACACCATGCTCTAACCACTGAGCTATAGGAAAGCCTGAAACAGTGAACCATGAAAGCCTGTGATCAACAGTCAACAGTGAAAGCCTGAAACAGTGAACCATGAAAAAATGAACCATGATTCCAACAGTTGCAGAAAAACGTATTTGATGGATTCCTTAATAAACTGGTCATAAAATTAGATTTGGGGTGTTCTACCTTTCACACAATGCTGCTTCCTGTTTCTCTTTGTTCTGTCTGTGTAGTTTCTGAGCTCTAACTGAACTGATGGAAACCCAGTAGACTTCAGATTCAGTCTGACTCAACCCTACCATGTCCTCACTCTGGAGCTGCACCAAGAGGCCAGACACTCTATGTGTGAGCTGCGTGAGGAGGCCTAGCTTATTGATGTTCAAACCTGTGTCTATGAGTGTGCTGGTGGGTGTCTCCAGCATTTGTCCAGCACTCCTATACCCCTCACATCCAAACCCATAACCTGTAATTATGACCCATTGGAGCGCTGGGTTCTCCTGGGGCTTCAGGACTGTTCTGTGGTTCTATCAGACCGACAGACAGGCCTCTCTCAGTGGGCCTCCTGTTCCATGATGCCTTCTTTGCCAGCATGGTTTCCTTCAGGAGCTCTGCTAATGGTGGGCGGAGATCAAGGAGAACTCCATTGCTTCGATATGTGGTTCTTGCCTCTCCCTCTGCAGATAATGAGTGAGGAACCAGCCCCTGGATCTCAAGGCCCCAGTCTTTAGCTGTCCTGTCACATGAGAACCTCTAGCAGTCTGGAGGACATGCAATGGGCTTGCTGTCCAATATCCTAGGGCAGTGAAGGTCTGGAGACATAACGTACTGCTGCCTTGGCTTCATGAAGGACCGGTTGCTACTGTGAGGCTAAGAGTTGGTCAGTGGAATCTGTTTGTATATGTGAATATATTTGTAGAGCCAATGAGATTAGAATTAATGCCAGAGAGAATTTACACCACTTAAATTACACTATTACATTAAATTTATTTCTGAAAAATATAACTTATGTAACTTACAAGACAGACATGATTTTTGTTTATCTTTGAACTGTATGTTGTTCTTTGTTGACGACTTTGTTCTAAGTGAACTGGTTAAAACTCTGGCATAAATCTAGCCAATCAGATTACAGCTTGCCATTTTTGTGTGTACTATACATCAGACGGACTGTGGGCATGTCATCTGAGGCTAAAACTACAGAAAACCAGACTGAGAATTCTAGAACTCCTGTTGGGTTCATTCTAGAATTTTAAAAGCACACAGACATCTGAGGGAATGGCAGAGGCAGGGGCCAAGTCTTCTGAGGTCACTTAATAGCCACCCTTGGGCTGCCACCTCCAGGTGCATTCTGGGATGCATTTCTCCGATAAATCATTTACAGTGGCTTACAGTCCCTCAGGGTGCCAGATAAAGTTTGCCAATCAAAACCTGCCCATGCCTAGAGTTTAATTTTGACTTTGGAACTGAATGTGACTCTCAACGACCTGCTGCAGTTTTAAACAGAGCACCAGTGAAAGCGTTCCCTACCAGAGAGAGGTAGAAAGTACGGAAGAGAGAGTGAGAGAGAGAAAAAGAGAAAGAGAGACAACAGTTCCCTCTCCTCTGATCGTGTGCCAAGGTTTTGATGAAGAAAGCAAACGTGCATCCTTTCCAGCTGATAATTCTGAGCAGCGAGTGAGCGCTGTTTGTTTGCCTGTTTGTCTGTTTGTTTATTTGTGAACGTGTTCGTTTGTTGGACTTGTCTTGCTCACACGCCCATATTTATTGACTTATATCAGTAGAAGTGCTACATGATGAAGCGAGTGAATCGGACACACAGAGGATGAAAGAGTTGGCAGACCTCCAGTCTTCCCTAGGAAGCGGCTCTTTCTTCAGCTCTCTTCTCTTTTGCTCACCCTCCCTTCTTTTTCCCGCTCCTCTCCGAGTTATCTCATCTGGGCACGCGCTCGGCGCAGGAGAGCTGCTGTACGGAGTGGATACGGGGGGCAGCTGGCCGGCACGCTCTGAGAAAGTGGAGGGAAAAAAAGAGAGAAAGGAGATTAATTTAAAGGCAGTTAGAAACAGGAAATTGCAGAGCATTGCAGTTTGCATGCCTTTGGTTGCATCACACAGGGCACCCTGTTTGTTTTGGTTGTGCCAGATTAAGTCTATATATAATGTCTAAAATCCATTCATCAAATGTTGTGTGTTATTGTAGCATATAGTAAAGGAAATTATTTTTATTTCCAGGGTTTAATATGGTTAGAAAGGCCAAAAATCATGAGCTGAGGGCAAATATTACTTTTTAAAGAATAAATAAATTGTATTATTATTATTATTATTATTATTATTTATTAATTTATTAATTTTTTTAAACAATTCTGGCACAGCACTGCACTCAGAATAACCTCGTTTCCATTACATTTACGAAATAAATAATGATGGTTGTTTCTTAGATGAGCTGTTTTTGGACACAAATAACAAATTGTGCTAAACCCATATCATACACTTTTTTGTTTGTCTGCATAATGTTATGTTTCTGTCAGCATAATCGTGTTTGTCAGCCCAGGCTTATTCATTTCTTATGTGTCATAAACAGCATAATGAAGTCATGAAGTATGTGTGTTTTTGTGCTGGTGTGTATGAAGCTCTGTGTCGTGTCTGTGGCTGGACTGAGGTTGTTATTTCTCTCTGTACTCTGTTATTGGTCACATTAGTGACTCTTCAGGGGTTTGTGGGACGCAGCCTGTTAATTTCCCACATGCAGTTTTAATTGGACCCTCTTTGACTTCTTTTTCCAATTCAGTTATAAAAAATGGTGGCCCTTGTGTCATTTGTCGCAAAATGGCGCCTCCTTCTGCATCCACAGGAGGTGATTTCCGTCTGAGAGGGGAGTAAAGATAGATTAAGTAACAAGGAGAGATTAAAAATTATAGCATAGATCCATCTCAACTAACAGAAAAGTTCTCTCAACTAACATAAAAGTTCTCTCAACTAACAGAAACGTTCTCTTAAAGCTATTAAAAACATTCTTACAAGAAACTTTAGTGGAACTTTTTTTATGTATATCATATATCAAAAACATTATTAGTTGTTAGTGGAATGCTTTAAAAATATTACAGAATTTAACAATTGTTTGAATGACATTCTTTTTACCAAGCACAAATCGTAATACAACATCTAAAAAACATCTATACAACATCTATGTTTTGCATGTTCTTAGATGTTTTTAGAACATTCAAAATAACTTTTTTTTAAATGTTGTTACCTACTAAAAATGTTAGGGAAACATTCTTACAACCAACACTTTGCTGTGTTGTAAGTGTGAGGGTCAGGTTTAGCCTAGACCAAATGTCCCCATAAGAATAGTAAAGCCAGAACTTACCTTCATCGTCAACAGTCTCCATAAGGAAAACAGCTTAATAACCATGCCAAATAATGTCTTAATGAAAATAAAAAAAATGCTTAAAGGTTTCTGTGAGGGTTAGGTTTAGAGGTAGAGTTATGGGTTAAAAAATTATGCCATCATAAGTCACAAAAGACAGAAAGTCAATGTTCTGTCCTGACAGAAAGTATGTGTACTGTGTGTGTGAATCATCTGTGAGGCTCTTGGACTCATGAATAGGGTAAAACCCTTGAGGAGTTTTATTCACAGAGAACTGTTTGTCAATAATATTAATGTGTGTTTTGAATGTTTTCCGATGTTTGTTGTACCACTGATGGTCTCCTTTGGAGAAATGAACAAGGTTAAGCATAGCTGCTGTTATCATGCAGATCCAGTATGGCCGGATCAGACTACATAATGTGTTACATTATTTAAGGCGTCTGTGCGACTGTACGGTTGTGCCTCAGGTAATCATAGATGCTAACACACAGAAGCATAACAATAGAGAGAAACAATGTACATGAGAGAGGAAAAAGACAAGACAGAAATGAATGTTTTCTCACTGTCTATTAAACAACTTCCAAGCTGAAAAGAACTGATATCAGAATATTAAAGCAGTATTATGGAATATAAAACTGATGTAAAATTTTAAAACAATAATGCATGTCAAACAATACCAAATATCTAAAAATGAACATTGGTTATGGATTTATTATAATTTTCGTAATAGCAATATTATGAAACTTGTTAAAGTACTTGTGAAATATATAATGTAAACCACACGTGTAATAGTCTTGTATGTAAGCGCATATATTTTAAAAGCTTTGTATACAGGCCTAATCCAGTAGTGCATCCATTAGCTCAATGTCCATTCGGCTGCACTCCTTCATTGAATCTCTCCAATTGATTCCCTGCTGTATATGGTTTGTTTTTAAGCACCCCCGATTCTCTTAAAGGTAATTCTCTACACTAACTGACAGCAGTATCCACATCCGCGAGTACGTTTAACCTGAATCGACTGCATGTGCTGTGTGTGTCACTGTTCAGCACACACACACACACACACACACACACACATACACCCATCAACAGTGCTACAGGGAAACAGCACAGACTGCAGATCGATCCAAATGTCAATGGCAATCTTAGAGCGTCGCAGCTAAAGATCTCCCACCTCATACGATGCAGAGCTTTCACAGTCTGTGTATTCTTCATAATTGTGATTTTAATTTTTTATTTATAGTTTAGTAGCGAAAAGGCAGGAGAACAGTGAGGATACTAGTATTGGAAAATGTTGCGAGCTAGATTGAAACTTGCATGGCCTGTATAAGCACCACAGCTTAACCTAGCATAAGTCCCTGCATCGCACTGTGGAGAGGTGCATGCAGTGCAGGAAATTTTGGGTAATATGGAGGCATAATGGGTACTGATTGTTACCAATCGCTCATCTCTATCACTGACCACCTGTTGAGGAAACCACTGGACCACCAGATTAAGGGTAAGGACTACAAACATATTTAAGTGTGTCTTAAGTGTCCATATCATCTATTATATTTTATCCTAATGTTAGGATAAAATAACGAGTTTAGGTGAGTTAAAAGCAGCACTGAGGATGTTCTATGCCCCACCCAGACTCCTGTCAAACACTGTCATAATGGAAAACAGAGACCTCATCAACAGGTACGCCCGACGATTCTTCCATTACCTGCTCAGGTACACACACACACACAAACACACACACACACACACACACACAAACACACACACACACACACACAAACACACACACACACACACAAACACACACACACACACACACCACATACTTGGAGTATGTATAGAAAAGGTTTCATGTGTCCTCTTTAATTAAAAAAAAACACCATTTATAATCTCTGTGACATCAAGAGTGTGTTTTTCTTCTTTCAGACACCAGCAGTTGAAAAAACCTTTCTGTCGGTTTCGGTCCAGAGATCTGTTTATGGTGAGGACACACGTTGGCCCCAGTGTGACATACAATGGCCCCAAAAGAAGTACTTTTTCCCGCTCCTCTCCGAGATCTGTTTATGGTGAGGACACACGTTGGCCCCAGTGTGACATACAATGGCCCCAAAAGAAGTACTTGGAATATTTTTAATGCAATTTCATTAGATTACAAAGTATCAAACCACGTGGCATTTGTAATAATTATGTTTTATCATTAGTAAACATTAGATATAGAGTACAGTTAAGACAAATAGTTTGTCAACTTATTAAAACGTCCATGAAGTGTATCTAATGTATATCAGACCAGCTGGTAGAAAGTAAGTGCAATTAGGCAAAAATGTATAAAAGGTCCGAAAAGGTCTAAAAGGTTTAAGAAAAAATTTTTTTTCCATTTTTTTATTTTTATTTAATGAGATGAAATTCTAAGTTTGACTTAGTTTGGGGCCACTACAAAGGTGAATTTAAAGAACTTAATGACAAATTTGCAATACACTATGCATTTTGTAAATTTCGTGTAAAAAATTAAGTGAAATGATTCAAGAGTTCAAACCAGTAAAAACAGATTTTAATTGTTTTAATGTTATAATTGATTTAATAAAGTCTTCATTGTTACATAAGGTATCATACCCTTTTGTTCATTTGAACACATTTAATTTCTTATGAGTAATACTTAAAGATTTTGTGTAATTAGTGTAATATTGTGACTGAAATATAAATGTAAAATTAATCATAGTTTAAAAACTGAAATGAGCTTTAAAAAATTATGACATTATTAATGATAATAATGCAGTTTTGGGAACGTTACACACGCACAGTTTTTCTCTGTTTTGGCACTAAAAGAGGCTCTGGACAGGTGCAGTTCAGGGGGTTTGAGGCCCCTGGCCATGTCACATCCCCTCACTCGTACCATAACAAGAATCCCTGAGAGTTCAGAGAGCAACAGTTGCTAAGAGAAGGAGGCGGGGTGAGGGTCTGTCTTTCAAAGCTCTCGTGGCTGGTACACTATCTTTTCTCTCACTATTTTTAACAGTCCTGTGTGTCTGACCCCATTTCTAGGCCTCTCTCTTCTCTCCATGCCCGAGTGACACCTTCCCTATTAGCGTTCACACCGGTCGCTGTCTCTCTCTCTCACTCTCCTTTTCTCATGCAGTTTCTCTCTCTCTCTCCTTCTTTCACGGCGATCGCACTCGTTCCAATTCATTCCCCACTAAGTGCTGCTGCTGAGGGCCCCAATTGAAAAGGTGGAGCTCAAGCCACACATCCTGAAAGAGCACAGAAGAGAGGGAGGGAGAGAGAGAGAGAGCAAAGGAAACCCAGATATGTTATTCCTGGGACATGCAGTGGGAAAAGTAAAAAGGCAGAAAGGAAACGAAAATAGAGGACGAAAGTGGCAAATTACGAATGGCCTCTGTGAATCGGTCGTTGTGAATCAACAAAGAGAATGTGAGAGAGAGAAAGAGAGGGTTCACTAAAGGCAGTGCCGTTTCACCCCGTGGTTTTGGCTCTTGGCTAATTAGCCGCAGAAGTTAAATTAAACCACCCACAGGAGAGAGGGAAAGAAAGAAAGAAAGGAGAAAGGCAGAGAACGAGCGGGGGTCCTTGCTCCATCTGATCTGGTCCCCTTCATGTCACAGAGGTCAACTGAAACAAAACGGGCCGAGCCCCCATGTAAGAGCCCCCAGTATGAGGCAGCCTCGAGTCTCATTGTCTCCAAATCAACAATAGAGCACCAAAAGAATTTCTCCCTCTTTTCTTTTGTAAGGAGCCTTTTGTGAAGTGAAGCACTTTGGTGTTGGAAGAAATTGGAGGGGTTGGAGTCACAGAAAGGGGTAGAGAGAGAGGGAGGGAGGGGGGGCTGCACACTCGTTTGCTCGAGTATTTTGCATAATTGTAACATTCTATAGTTGTAATTATCCGGTGATGTGAACCCTGATAATGTCTGTGATAATTAATTTAGGCGTATTTCCGTGACTTCGCCTTTTTATATTGCCGTGTTCTTTTTTTTGATCTGCTGATTAATTAATTACATCTTATTACACAGCTCTAGAATGCTCGACAGTGATTGGCCAGTCGTGGCATTCTGCAGTCAATTTGTTTTTGCATAATGGCTGCTACCTGCATATTGTCACTGGCAACCAAAATCCTCATTTTCTCTTGTCTCATATCACTTCGCAGTCGCTTTCTTTGAACATAATCGTATGATTTTAACTCGATTCGATATTCCATGCCCATTTAGATACTTAATAATGTAATTAGGGAGATAAGTCATTACAGCAGGTAGTCGTTATTGCTAAATAATGCCTGCATCATGGTCCGCATCACATTTTTGTAGAACAATAACAACCTGTTGTCTCACATGTCTCACATGTTTATGATCCCTGTTTTATCTGCTTGCATTGTTGGTTAATGAGGCATACTGTACATACATGTGTGTGTGTGTTTGTGTGTGTGTGTCAATTATAAGACATATCAGGCAGCACAGAGCTTGTATTAGTTTGTTTTTGTGCAGAGACTGATAATTAACTCTGTAAGACCCTCACACCTGATAACACACTTTCTTTAGACACTCTCATGGATTACAGGTGTGATTCACAAGAATTATTTCGGTGTTTCTTGCTCACAATTCTGCATGTAATGGCTCTCTCTCTCTGCCTCTTTCCCCTGCTCTCTTTCTCTTGCTCTGCTCCATTGGTCCATGTTAATTTTAAACTCTTTTCTGTCGTTGAGTGAATATCAAACATCATCCGTGGACCAGCTGTTTATTCTCTCTCCATATGCCTCTCCAGTCAAAAATAACACTAAAAGGCTGTTTATCTGAATTTGAGCCCTTAAAGCTCTTGAATAAATAAGATTAGAGTGGATCCTGTGTCCTGCGTAAGCTGTGCTGAATACGAGCTATAATATCTGATTTATGTACAGAATTATTGTTATCCCTCTTAGACGCCTGGATTTCCTCTCGTGTTCTCTGTTTCTCTGTCTGTCTCTCTGTTCCGATCTGTCCATCTTTCTCTTTTTCTGCTTTAGAAAGCATTATGTTTAGCTAAGCTGAAATAAAGGTCTTCAGATCCAACACTAATATCCAGTGTTTGGCACCCTTTCTGTACGCTGTCATTTTTCCTTTCAAATTTCTCTCAAAATAGTGATAACCTGAGAATGCCCCCCCCCTCTCTCTTCTTTGTCTCTTTTTCTCTCTCTGTCACACATATATATATAGATCCCCACATACTTCTTTCTCCGACAACAAATGTTGAATTACCGCTCTTGTAGAGCTAGTCAGGGAAATTTAGAAACGTATAAAATACACACAGCCACTGAATGTTCATGCCGGCCGTTGATTGTTTCGTTTGAGTGAAAAATTCTTTCTTTGAATCATGAGGTTATTGGCTCTCATCCCTGAGCCTCTGAAGTTGCTAAATCAAGTCCTGTTTGATGTTTGTAAGTCACTCTCACCCCCTTCATCTGATCAGACTTGCAGAGGCTGGTTGACAATACAGGCATTAGCGCTCGGCAGGTCCGACTGGGCTGTATTCAGCTGCTCTGCATCTCACTGCAGCTCTGACTGATGTTTCTCAAGCGGAAGGATGGGTTTAGCGTTGAAACGGAGAAAGAGAGAGAGGAGCTTATTAGTTCAGAGTCAGAACTGAGCTTCTCTCTCAACTTTCACTTTAATTTACCCATGAATGGCCCATCAGAGATGGTCAAATAGCCTCTCAATTGCATTATTAAGTTCTTAGATTGTGTTCGAACATGTTGATCTTCTCAACAGGTAGACAGGAATATTCTGTCAACAGAACTTTGTGTATTATGGTGATTTAACAATCCCAAAGATGTACATAGTCTTTGAGAACCTATCAGTGTATGTCTAGTTTGTTAAACAGTTCCAGCATTTAAATCCACTGTAAAATAGCCATGATTTATTAAGAGGATTTGTTTATTCTGATTATTCTGATTTGTTGATTCTGATTATAAATCAAGTTCATTATTTTTTGAACATTGTCATCTTACATGATTTTGTCACTGTTTTGTAAAAGCATTAAGCCACTCAAAGCTGGATTTCATGATGATTTTATTGCTTTTAAAAAAGTGTTGCTATGGTCTATAGTTAAAACTGCCTATTTTCATAAACTATTTTATCACTAATTCATCATCAACTATTTTATGATGATCTTTCATGCATTTATGAACTTTTAGTTTATTGCACCAAAGATTTTGGTCAATAAAGCCCTTCTAACGTTATCATTCTCACATAGACATTCTGAACACATGCTTTTCTGCACGTCTCAGTCTGGCATTCATTTTGGTTGGACTATTGGTTTGACATTTAAAAGGCATGTTTGTGGGTTAATGGAGGTCTCCCGACTGCATGATACTGTATAAAAGATACATTATAACCTATTCACTGGGATAAGAGAGCTTATATTTAAGAAAGAGAAAGAGCAACAGTGACTGAATGAATGTTAATGTGTGTGTATGTGTGTGTCTGTGCCCACCTGCTCGTAATGACAATAGTTTAAACTCTATTCCAACATGAAGAGCATCGCTCTTGCTTTTGAAAAGGTGACACTTGCCTTTCACAACATCTCTATGCTTTTTGAAACCAGTATGATTGTACCCGGTCAGAGTTCAGGGAGAACCAGCAAAAAAGGGAAAACGACATAAAGGCGACCGAACAAATGAGCAAGACTGAATTTTCAAAGTTTAATACTTTCATCTGATTTTTTTGACTCAGACTTCAAACAGGTTATTTAATCTATTTTTTTGATTCTCTCTCTCTTCCTGCCTCTTTTTGCGCTCGGCACAAAAATGAAAAAGGGAAAAACTGAAGTATTGTCATGTGAGCTGAGATTAATTTTAGATTGCTCTGCTGTTCTGCTTTACCTTCAAAGGACCTCCATTACGTGGCAGCAGATAAGGGTGTTAGCTGCTGTAGCCAAGAAGAAGGCTAATGAAATGACGAAGAGGCACAAACATCAGCACCAGGTAAGAGAATGATTTTGGTAATGTAAGATGCAATAAAATGTTCCAAATCATTGTGTTGTTGCACGATAGTGTTTATGAGAGTGACTGATATTTCATTAACACTCATAACCTCATAGTCTGCATGTTCTAAAATTTAAGATCTGCTTTTAAAAAACATGTTTGTGCTTTTGCATTAACCTCGCACACAGATTCACTCTGATGTAAACAGATCTCCATCTAAGACTGCTTAAAAACCAGAGAATATGGTTTTCTGTAAAAAAATATATTCAAAATGTCTGCTTAATATATAGTCCCGCCCTAAACTCACACTATTGGTTAACAAAACGTATAGTCCCGCCCTGCGTCTATGCCATTGGTTAAGCCAAAATTGCTACGTCGGGTTGATCAGGCAAAGAGAGCCACAGTGTTTACACTTAACAGGGAAATTGGCTAATTTATAGTTGTGCATATTAAGCTAGGATATGACAAAAAAACTGCTTCAAAGGCCGAACAAAACATTTTGGCTATGGCGCAGGAGAATTCAGGGAGTGCAGAATTTACTCTAGCTCTGTGTTCATAACACGTACACAGTTAATTTCATTTAGTCTTACGAGTCTTTTATGATATGACGTAAGGCGTGTGCGAGCCAGACAGCAGCACCACTGGGGAAATTAAAAAAAGTCATTAGGTTTCATAGTGTTTAATCTCTTATGTAATTATATTTGAATTTTTGAAGTATTTTGTGTGTGCGTGTGTGTGTGTGTGTGCGTTGCGTGCAGACAGAAAGTAGAGTTCGATTCATTCGTTAATTGGCTGAATAGGACTGGTTTAAAGTGCATTGACCTCATGGCTGATATTCTGTTTCCTGTCGTCGGTGTGGATGTCTTGTATTCTATTCATCCGCCGTGTTCAAGGCAGACATTTAAATGAGAGAGCGCAGAGGAAGCATACGTGAGATGGAGATGAGGGACAGACAGAAGTGGTTTGACTAACAGGTATACAGATGAGACAAGAGAGGCTTCTAATAAAGGGGTGAAAACTTGAGGGTGTGTGTATGTTTCCCACCCTGTTCTACCCATAAGCCTCTTAATTATGTCCTTGATGATTACCCCGCTCTCTCACCCCGAGCAGACTCTCACCTTGGAAGGAAGCTCTTAAGAGTGTGAATACGAGAGGAACAGATGGGCAAAATAGTCTGTTTGGGGGCATTTTACTGGTGTTAATACTTAAAATGTTGCAATTACAAGTCATTGCCTCAGATTTTTTAGTAAAGCAGGATCCTCTCTCTCTTTTTCAGGGTCTGTTCTGTTAGTTTTCAGGTCAACGATTTCTTTCAGGTGCTGTTGTGGTCTGTGTGTGTTTGTGTGCAGGGGTTATTGTGGAATGCGGGGAATATTTAAAGGAAACTCTGTAGGGCAGTGCAGAAGATCATAAATAGGGAATGAGAGCGGCAGGATTGCGTATTGTGCTGCGCTTTAAAGAGATGAGGTGTCTTGTTTACATTTGGGACGCAGCCTGAAGCGAGCGTCTCACACTGTCAGCCAGCCGTGACTCTGAAGGATACACACGCATAAGAAATTCAAAAGTGATATTCACTTAAAATTCACACATTAGATCGTAGTACTGGTAAATCACAAATACCCTGTCAGGCAGGGTATTGATCTGTCGAGGCTGTTTTTGAAACATTATTAACGGCTAGTTACAAAATGTTGCACACATAATTCACATACAGGTAAAGGAGCATGAAATATTTTAAATGCGTTAAATTGACAGCCGTAATAATGTATTTTCTTTAGGCAAAGTGTTGTTTATTGATTGCCTGAGTAGTTCTCTCTTTCTCTGACTCACTCTCTCTGTCTCTCTCTCTTTCTCTCTCTGTCTTCATCTGTCTGTCTGTACTTCCATCCTTCCACTATAGCTTTGTTGTCACAGAAGAGGATCAGTGTCCACTGTCTCATTGGAGTGTGTTGATTTGTTGAGGGAGCTGATTGTAAAGGAGACTTCAGGAGGAGTGTATAAGAGGATCATCTTATAGTTCACAAGACACAAACGGCTGTGCTGTAGGGTGTTCACTGAGATCAAGTCTCACAGTACAATCTCTTGTTATATGTAACCTTCACTGTCTGTCTGGGAAAGGCATGAAGAAGGTGCCCATGTCTTATACATTCCTGTTATACATTGTCATGTTCTGTCTCTCTGTCTCTTCTGTCTCTATCTCTCTCTCTCTCTCTTTCTCACACACACACACACACACAGAAACACTTCTACATTACCAGATTCTACATGTTTAATGTAGAATGTGTGTGTGTGTTTGTGTGTGTGTGTTTAGATTCATGTCTGCAGTGGCCTGTGTAGGTTGAGGTTAAGTTATCTAAACTGATTTATTTCTAATTACAAACTCTTATCAAATATAAACTTTTATGAAATATACTGTGAACAAACACACTAATCAGAGTTATTGTTGTAAACTGAAATGAAAATGATTAATATACAAATGTTATCATGAAATGAAATCATGCAAATTAATAAAAAATTTTGGTTGTACGTGAAATACGTGTCTATAAATAAAACTGCTAAAGGCACTGCTAAAACTATAATAAAAACAAAACACAAACGACAATAACTTTGACTCACACACATGGATATTTACTTCTGCTTCACCCAAGTTTGGCCCAAACCATCACAATGAGTGTGTGAAGTGGATTTGTGTGTGTAACATGAGGGTTGTTTTTATTGTCTTATCCACTCCGGGCCTCCATTGCTGCTGATGTAGCAGCCATTGACACTGTAGTGACTCTCTCCTGCTTTCTCTCTTAAGCTCCCTCTGTCTTCTTCAAATCCTTCCTCTCTCCTCAGCCAGTTGTGAGCGGACAGCCCAAAGAGAATGGGCTGGGATTAAAGGCTTTTTAAAACATAAAAATAAGGAATTCTGGGTAATTTGGCAGCCTGAATCACAGTTTACGGGCCTGCGCTGCTACACGGCCGCGTGTAAGACGTTGAAGAGAGATGCTGTCGCCCAGATAAATAGCCGTTGTAAGAGGAAATCCCTTTTTTCCCCCTTTTTGTTTGTTTTTTTATTCTATTTAGCCACACTAATCTGGTCTCAGATGAAGTTTTATTGTTTCTTATGCCGAGCCAATAAGGCTTAGAGACACTGAGTCGAGCTTTATTTCTGCATTGTGTTGGCAAAGAGAAAAGACTGAGAGAAAGCGCACAATGACTTAGTGGCATCACCGTCATTTTGTACTAAATCCAGCACAGGCGAACAGGCGGATATCTGGAAACGTCCCAGTAGTTTCCTATCTTATTTAGGGAACATCTCTTCAATTTCGTACCGCATACATACAACGCGTGTTCCTTTTAAACACAACTCTTGGACTAGGGACTATTTTTCCATTGAGTGCATCGGTACATGCGTAGCTGTGTATTCATTTGTTCTGTTGCTTGTTTGGTGTGGGCTGCAGCCCGTAGGCCTATTTTTCTCTTTCCCCCTCCGTTCCTTGTAAGTGCTGTGCATCACTAAAGGAAACAGAAAAGCCACAAAATATGCTCTCCGTCGCCAGACGCCGCAGAAAACCGTAATCGCGCAGCCCACAATGTGACTGATAACATTCACGCAGTCTCGCACGTCGCATTTCACGCCGCGCCGCATTGGTGGCACTGGTTTGTGTTTGTGGAATACCCATGAATCCCTGGGAAAGGCCTGACTCCCACACGCAGCCTCTTCATGCTGAGGGTCCGACTTGATGTTCTATGAGTGTGAAAGAGTGATCCAGGCACGACTGCCGCAAAGCACTTCCACACACTGACGTACAGTAATAATGCCAAAGATCCAGTAAAGCATTTCCCTAACTGGATCCATTTGCATGGAGAAAACGGCAACATTTCCATACAGTTTTCATGGATGGTAGTATAAACAAGCATAAACAAGGCATTTGAGACCAAGTATATGAGGGATTTGTGACCTGGAGAGATTTTGTCATGTTAGCTATGTAATTCAAGCATGTAGCTCAAAACGTTGCATTTTGGTCTTTTGCTGGGCTTACGCTGATTTTGTGCATGTTCTCTCAGTCTGTTTGTCTGGACTAAGTAAAACCGCCTCTGTTTCCTTCAGCAGAGAAGTGGCGACCTCTGAGAATCAGGCTGACCTTTCTAACATCCTGACAAGCTGTCACACCTGGCCGTGGAAACACACAGGTGTGTGTGTGTGTGTTTTCCTTTGAATAAAACTCCACTTTTACTAAATACACTTCATTGTTCTCAATATGTTGGATCAAGACGTACAGCTTGTTGTTCAATTCTATCCTGTGAAGCATTATAGATTTAATTCATATTGAATGTATGTTTCACATAGACCTCAACTGCTGCAGATAATTCTCTCATTAATACCCCGAGAGTGATATCTGCCCCTCTGTTTTGCCCTCTTAAAAATAGGTTCAAGTTGACTGCCTTTTTCTGCTTGTATTGTACTTAGCTAATCATCCTAAAACATGAATGTTTTATTCTTTTCTGTCCGCAGAATAATTAAACTTTTTCCCCCATACATATTTATTGGACAGTACAGACTGTAGGCTATTACAGGCATTTACATCCGAATTTTAATACACGCATAATCCTGAATGCTAATAGCGCAGTCATAATTTACCATGCAGATACACTCCTCCAGAGCTGCAGAGGATGCGGGGATTGATACTCGAACTTAACACTTCAACACTTCACCCTTACACACTAGTGAGATTATTGAGCGAGTGGCACTCAGGGTTGATTACCTGATTCAGGTGTGATAGATCTCAGAACTAGACTTATAGATTTATGTCATAGCTGTCAGAAATAATCTCCATTTGCGATGTTGTACATAAGTATAGTTTCTTTTACGTAGTGTTTCTGTAGCTCAGTTGGTAACCTGGTAAGGTTATGGGTTCGAGCCCCAAGGGAGCACAGGTACTGATAAAATGTATAACTTGAATGTACTGTAAGTCGCTTTGAATAAAAGCGTCTGCCAAATGCATCAAATGCAAATTTATTTGATCTCAATAGGAATCAGACTTGTTGACCAGGACTCTCAGGTAATGAACGTTCTTTCTACACTCATTTAATATACTGTTATTGTTTTATTGTATTGTTTTGTTACATTTTTACAGTTTGTTACATTTAAAAAAGCAACATTGACTGTCCTGTGAATACGTTTATATTCTACCTAATTCTTCCATGCATAATATTGTTTCTCTGAATTTTTATCACTCCTGGTCTTAGCTTTTAAAGGGCTTTTAGCCTAGTTTGATTTGACAGTAACAAGAATAATTTAAAATTCTTATTTTGTGACTTACATGTCCCAAAGGAGAGTGGCAAACTCAAAGTTATTCATTTAGGTTTAGTGTAAATATGTTTACATATAAAGTTTGTAACAAATTCAAATTTTATTTTGCAATAGAATANGATTGATTTTGTTAATCAATCTAATTGCAAATAAAAATATTTTGCCATTTTTTTCTGTCTGTCCTTTTTGTGGTGAAGTTTCGTGTTTTAGTTTTTATTCGCAGCGTTTGTAAACAAATTCTGTCACACTTTATCTTGGGAAAGGGTTGTGAAATCCTGTTTATGGATTTGAGTTTTAAAAAATGTGTTTCTATTATTAGTTCCTATCCACTGTGGCTCAAGTGCCAGTCGCTATCACACTATCAGACTGGATATTTGAGGGTGTGTGAATGCAGGTCTGTGTAAATCTGTTCATAAAAATGACTTTTTTTGTAGTAAAAACCCAGCAACTCATGTTCTTTGAAATAGTGGCACAGAGGCCACACTAGCACACTGGTTCTTGATCACAGGATCAGTGCTGCGGCTTGTGTTGGGCTGTTGGCTGGTTTTATTCTCCACCTGTTTGGTGTATGAGATTACATGCAGGAGAAATGCAGAGAAGAGACGCGGCGCGTGTCTCTAAAGAGGAGGCTGCCGTTTTCCCCCACAGTCTTCATACACAGCGGCCATGTCAGAACTGTCGCCGGCCTGCTCGCTGAACTTAATCTGACAGCACCCAGCCATCCATAATCCCTCACTGTATCCTAATCTATTTACTCTGCATTCTAAGAGGATTTTCTTTTTAAAAGAAAAACTGTAAAAATATATGTATGTGTGTGTGTGTGTGTGTGTGTATATA